>NW_021034021.1:64168-91310 GCF_004153795.1 Camellia sinensis
GCTATATCGAACGTAGACAAACAGGGTGCCGATGGGAGAGTGCATTGCAATGCGAGAGACACGCGCGTGTCAATGCAAGCTAAGCATGAGGGTATGACAATACCCTTGAAACGTGCACAACAATGCAAGTGGTATGCATCCTCCAAGGTGCTGGAATGGATGGTGGAGGTGTTAGGGTTAGAGGTGTAGTGTAAATGGCCAAGAAAATTAGGGTTTGGAGCTTTGGAGAAGAAGGCTATGGAGGGTGGAGTGCATGTGCCTTGGCCAAACTTTTTTCTAACCCTTGCAAAATGGGATGGAGGGTTGGTTATATAGAGGAGAAGGGATAAGGCTTCTTGGAGAAGCCTCAAGAGGGGTTCAAAGCTTCTCAAAGAAGCTAAACCCAAAAGGGTCAAGCTTCTTGAGGAAGCTATACCAAAAAGGGTCAAGCTTCCTTAAGAAGCTTGACAAAAGAGTCAAGCTTCCCTAAGAAGCTAAGCAAGAGGGTCAAAACCAACTTAAGAAGACCAAACAAAGGGCTAAAATCTCGGACAGTGGGTCAAGTGCTACACAGCTGGCACAGCTGTATTGCACTCAAGAAGGCCAAAAAGCAGAAGGCTGGCCGACCAGCCAAGATGGTCAGCCAACCACTTCCCCTGGTCAGCCGACCATGGTTCAAAAGGGTCAAGGTGAATTTCTGGTCGGCCATACCAGAAAGGTGGCCTCCTAGATGAGTAGAATACAACTGCATGGTGAAAAACCAGAAAAAGTGACCCAGGAGAGGGAAAAACCAGCTTTTTAGCAAGGTTCAAAAGGGTCAGGAAGAAAAGCTGGTCGGCCTACCCATATTGGTGGCCTCCCAGGTGAGTACAACACAATGCTTGTATGGGAGACTAGAAATTAAGATCCAAAAGTGAGAAAAACCAGCTTTCTGTCAAGAAAATCGGCTGGAGGAGAGAGAAAATATTGTTCGAAAGAATTTTTGGTCTCCCACTATACCACCACCTACCAAACAATGAAAATAGGGTCCATACCAAAAATGAACCCTAACCGATGCAAAACGATGGTTCGGGGGCCAAAACACGCGGCCTAGGGCCCCTAAAACAGGCTGTTAGGTACCGGAAGTGGCGTGCGACCGCGAAGGTGGTCTCTCGAGCCATAGTGTCCCTCAAAAGAGAGGAAACAGGGTGTGTGCCAAAAACTGGAGCAAACGGAGGTAGTTAAGCGGTCCCGAACCGAGGCACACGGCTGACGGCTCCGAAAATCGAAAACTGGTCTCTAAACGGGAAAAATGGCCTACGACCACGAAACGTAGCTTACGGCCATTGAGAGATGGTCTACGGGACCTCTCCTTCCCTTCGAGAAGAGAAAATAGAGAAAATAGGACCTGGTTCGCAAGCCGAGGCAAAGCACAAAAGAGCCCCAAAGTCCCGAGGCAAGGCTCGCAGCCGAGACTCTGAAACCTCAGAACGAGCACAATATGCACCATCACCGGGCGCTCAATTGGTGACGTCTGAGTCTTAAGGTCGGTAAAAAATGGGGTGTCTACATTTGCCCCTCTTTGACAGAACTCGGAAGTCATAAGTGACGGGAGTGAATGTCAAAGCCCAGAGACGACCCATTTTTGATAAGGCCGAAGACTTAGACAAACAGGCGAGATAAACAAAGATGTGCCCGAGGGCAGGGGAAAATGCAAGACACTGCACAACGCCGAGCATAACTTATAATCATGCAAAGAAAGCTGTAACGAAGCATAACATGCAACAGTTTTAAGTAAGCAAAAACCAAACTACATCATAATGCAGAAAGGATGTAAGAGAATTATACAATCTTAACCATGCGCCATGCAGGAAAGACTAAGAGCGACCATTGGGGACACCCAAGGTCTCAAACAAGATTCTGACGTGTTGTACGTGAAAGGAGAAAGAGTGGCATAAGCATTGGAACATGTTCCAAATGCTCTTAACCAAAAAGGGAGAAACATAGGGACATATCCCGGTGTTTCAGAAAGGTATAAGCATTGGAACGTATTTCAAATGCTCTTAACCTAAAAAGGAGAAACATAGGGACGTATCCCGGTGTTTCGGAAAGAGAGAGAAACATAGGGACGTATCTTGGTGTTTCAGAAAGGAATAAGCATTGGAACGTGTTCCAAATGCTCTTAACCAAAGAGGGAGAAACATAGGGACGTATCCCGGTGTTTCGGAAAAAGAGAGAAACATAGGGACGTATCTTGGCGTTTCAGAAAGGTATAAGCATTGGAACGTATTCCAAATGCTCTTAACCAAAGGAGGAGAAATATAGGGACGTATCCCGGTGTTTCGGAATGGTGTGAGCATTGGAACGTATTCCAAATGCTCTTAACCAAAGGGGGAGAAACATAGGGACGTATCCCGGTGTTTCGGAATGGAGGAGAAACATAGGGATGTATCCTGGTGTTTCGGAAGGAAGGAGAAACATAGGGACGTATCCCGGTGTTTTAGAAAAGGAGAAACACAGGGACGTATCCCGGTGTTTCAGAATAGGAGAAGAAACATAGGGACGTATCCCGGTGTTTCAAAAACGGAGAAGAAACATAAGGACGTATCCCGGTGTTTCAGAATAAGAGAAGAAACATAGGGACGTATCCCGGTGTTTCAGAAAGAAGAAGAAACATAGGGACGTATCCTGGTGTTTCAGAAAGGAGAGTGCAAAACAATGCAAGGGAAAAGTGCATAACAATGCAAGTGAAAAGGTGCATAACAATGCAACTGGAACGTGCATAACAATACAGGTGAAGTATGCATAACAATGTAAAGAGAATGGTGCACAACAATGCATTTTCAGTGTAACATGGAAAACATATTCTATGCAATATTGAAGACATATTCTGTGCATGAGACAAGCATATTCTATGCAACATTGAAAGCAAAGCATATTCTATGCGGAATCAAAAGCAAACATATTCTATGTGGGATCGAAAGCAAGCATATTCTATGCATGAATCATAACGATGCGCGACACGCATGTAACAAAAGTGTATATGAAAGTGCACATCCTATGCAATAGAGGGGCATCAAACATGTACTCCGGTGCCTCCGATTTACCTCTCAGAGGACTTTGCAACACACTCAGCTTGAAAAGAGCACACCCTGTTCATATTGGCAAGAGATGACATCTGCATATGAAGACCACATGTACTGCTTGGACTGCCATTCTGACTTGAAGCAGGCTTACACTTGAGGTAGAGGCGCACTCATACTTCGGTAGCATTAACAAGGCCTGAGGAGGTGCATCCGGAACACAATCATGGAATTTGAAGCAAACTCAGATGCTCCGATTTTCCCTCTTTTCTTTTGCTTTGCAGTCTGGAACCTATATAACATCAGATAGGTCCTGCTTCTATTGTTCTCACATGACCTGGGTTGAACCCTGCTGTTTTTATGAAAGAATAAATATTGTTTTGCACAAATGTGGAGAATGGCATAGCACTCTGAGCAGAAAACGATTCATTTTTTAAGTTGAGAATGAGTTCTCGACCGGGTATTGAGCCTACAACTGACCACAACCAAAACAACTCAAAAATGGAAAACAAAGGTAAAATAACCTAAACACAACGAGACACACTCGGAACGACTCAAAATAAGATTTGAGACAAACAAAACAAAAGACACAACATACAAACGTGCACAGGGAGCCTGTTTCTTCAGGTATTGTTTCCCACCCTTTCTCATTTGTGATTCTCACATCACTCGGCCCTCAGGCTCTATTTTTTTGAAAAAGACATTTTTCTCACTTTTTCTCTCAGTGCACATCTCTCTATTCTTCAATCTCTCATTTTTTATCCCTCCCCTGGGTGGTTGATGGATAGGCAAGAATTTGCGGGCTCTTTCCCCTAGCATTCTACTAGATTCTCTTTCTTCTGCTCACAACAGTGAACTTCTCCCATAGAGGGGTTGCGCTACAACTAGGTGTGTAGCCAATCTGCAGCTGACATCGGTTAACGATGCTCTACTAGGGAGTTTGGACGTGATTAGATTTGTCCAGATGAGGGAATGAAATATCCTGCTCCATTCCAGGTCGTGCTTCGCACTTAGCTTGATACCTCGCTGCTTAGAGGATGAGAGAACTTTCGGCATTTTGCTGTTAGTTTCTGTTGTCCCCTTTTCTGGCAGATACGGTGCCCTTTCTGGCAAGTATAGTGCCCTTTTGGGCAAGTATGTTGACAACGGGAAAAAGATAGAACACCTGACTCAATTGTGCCCCTAGTTCATTATTTTGATCATTTTTTATTTTGGTTTTCTACTAAAGCAATTTTGACCAACATGAGAGTTAAATTAACATGCTTGTTCGATTTTCTGATTTGAAATCATGCAAGTCAGGTTATGAGAACTGAAAATTTTCCTTTTTGGGTCCAAGAAAAGGGTCCAGTTTTGGAAAAAATTGAATAATTTTCGAGAGAATCAGTCAACCTCAGTAAAAATCCTCAAAAACTATTTTTGCAAATGGCCACTGCTCGACCAACATGGAACTTACTCTTGAGATACACAACCTCAGATCCGAAGGAAAATTGCCTCTCACTTGAAGAGAGCTGCATGGTAACAGAGAGTTGCCCCCTGTTAGAATGGCACCGCAGCGCGTTGAATGGCAATGGAAAGTTGCCCCTTGTTTGAATGGCACCGTAGCGCATTGTAGTCAATCCTCAGAGTGACACAACCAAATCCTCAGATACAGAGAAGACAAAAATGACCAGAACCATCACATAGACATAGTCGAATTTGAAGTGTTTTACGGCTGGACTTCAGAATGAAGTTGCCTACGTATCCCAAAGATGGGAATCAAGCCTTGCGTAGTTCCGGGGTTTAGGTTCCCTCGTGTATTGACCCTCACCTTTTACACTCTAACTTTTGACAAGGCCGCCTTTCTGGGTTTTCAACCTTGCAAGCTTTGTTTTTCTTTTTCAATTCTTTTCATTTTTTTAATCTTTTCTTTTTCATTCTTTGCATTTTATTTCTTTTCTTTTTTTTGTTCTTTTTTCCTTGCTCTAACTTTTGCCTGGGTCGCCCTTTTGGGTTTTCGGCCTAACGAGCCTCTCAAGGGTAAAAGTGTAGCTTTGTCCATGTCGAATGGTTTTGAGATCCTGAAGTCATCTTAATCCAGGAGAATGGCCACTATTCGCTGATGATGTAGGAGTCCATCCAATGGGGGCTGAGTTTGCCCCCAGTGTTGTCGATAGGAGCTCAGTTGTCCTTCAGCAATGTTTTCTTCTTTCCTCCCTTCTGGGATTTGGCATTCTTGTCAGTCTTCATTTTTGACTCTTCGAGCACATCTGACATTTTTACCCCTAGTTCGAGGGGTGCTCCTGATCTAGCTTCACAAGCTTCTTGATTTGACTTTTCTTGCCCCTAGTTCGCAGGCTGCTTCGAATCTGGCCACACAGGCCTCACATCATGATTGGCCTTGGAACATTCTGAATCCAAGTTCAAGGTTTGAAATCAAGAGGGGTCGAGTCTCGAGGCTGAGAGCGATCCTAAGCTGCACAATCTTAAGAGCGATTCCATGCAGGTCTTCGCAGGACCGCGCAAAACATTTTGTTAAATTTTTTTTTAAGAAAGCGACTAGTCGCTCGCGCTGAAGACAATGCGAAACCAATCTGGATCAAGCCAGGATCCTTCTCAGTACTCACGTTAACAAGCATGATTTCATTCATTAAGGGCTTAGCATGCCTCTCTTTCTCTCAGTTGATCAAATTTTGCAAAACCCGAGGAATTCCTTCCTCTTTGTTTTCACCACAGTGTTCAAAAAGTTTTGAAAAACTTAGGTCAATGCAATGATTTAAAAGTGTAGAAGAGCAGGTGAGATGGACTGCCATTTCACTCAAATTTGTTGGCACAACAGGTGCAAGGCAGAAGCAAACACAAGAGTGTGAAAATTCACTGCTGTTCATTTAGATCTGTTGGCGCAACTGGCTCCATGGCAGAAACAGACTCAAAAGAAAGTGAAACGATAAGCGCAAAACAAAATAGTGAGGCCCGAGGTAACACCCCCGGAATCACCCGACTCCTATACAACATGACTGACTCGATACGACAAGACAGACCTCAACTGACTCAGTATGAAAAGACTAACTCAAAACAAAGAGACAGACTCGAAACATCATTCACTCAATACCCAAGCCAGAACGTACAAAAACCATCATTCACAAATGCTCAAAACAGTGCGTGCCATACGCCACATCCGGAGTAAACTGAGCGCTGCCCGTAGGTGGTTCATCCCTCGATCACATCACATTATCCCCCATAAGTTCACTGATCAAGTGTCGATAGACTTTGCAGGACTTGGGGCGGGGATGACGCTGTTGTCAATCAAATTTTGTATCTCATGGCGGAGACGGACGCAACTGTCGGTGTCATGGCCGGTTTGTTGATAAAAAGCATAGTACTTAGTTAGGTCATGCTTTGGAGGAAGAGGATCGGGTAGAGGCTGTTGTTCTAATGGTTTCAGATGTCCTTTCCTGAGTAGGACCCCTAGAGCTTTAGACAAAGGTATATAAAGCGAGGTGAAAATCCTCTTGCCCCGGGGTAGATAGTCTGAGGTTCGGGGGTTTGGATTGGATGTACCAACAAAGGGGGTGGCTGTTTTGGTGGTGGCCATTCCAACTTCAGAAGATCTTGCAGCTGCATCACCACTGGTGGTCGCATTCGAACTGCAGGAAAACACCCTCCTGGGCTGCTCTCTGTCATTGTCAATCAGGCCCTATTTCAAAGCATCCTCAATCTGTACTCCCATCTCATGCAAATCTGAAAAGGTGGGGAAGAGGAGAACGATCATCTTCTGCATGAGCTTGGGTTGGAGGTTGTGCACAACCATCTGAATCTGATCTTTGTCGGTTGGCCTAATGGTCATTATTGAGGCCTTGGCCCTCCACCGGGTCACAAAGTCAGAAAAGCTCTCCTTAGGCTCCTGCCTAGTCGTCTCAAGATCACGGGTTGTAATCTCGATCTGTGTATTATAGGAGTATTGAACGACGAAAGCCTCGGCCATCTCATCCCAATTCCTTTTGACATCGTCTTCTAATTTTGCATACCAGATGGCCGCTATACCTGACAAGGTCCGGCCGAATGAAGAAAGCTTTTGTAGTCTGGTGAGGCCCATCGGCCTTAGCATGTTTGAAAACAGCCGCAGATGCACCATGGGATCCCCGGACCTGTCAAAGTGGTTAGTATGTGGCATTTTAAAGCGGTCTGGCAGCGTCACGGCCGCATCGGTATACCCATCCTCAATGTCTGAGATGGACTTGACGCCCTGAGATTTCTTGAACAGTTTTTCAAGCTTGCTCACCTTCAATGCTGTGTGGTCCACCTCGGACTCAAAGGGAGAATTCGGCAGGTTGGTGGGTGTTTTGGATAATTGGAGTAGGATTGGGGGCGGAGCCGGTCCTGTCGGAATGTCCGTATCTCCCTGGACATTTGGTGCCTCTTCGGGTGCTGGAACTCTTGGTGGGGGAGGGGCTTGGTGCGAAGCAGATGCTCCGGTTTGCTGCTGCAGCCGGGTAATTAGCTCTGCCTGTTGGGCCATGACAATGGCCTGCTGTTTGGCAAATTCTGCTTGACGAACAGCGTCCTCCTGCATGGCTTTCATGCTCTCCTAGAGCTGACGCACCATGTCTTCCATCCCTGACATATTGCCCCCTGACATACTGCCTTGATTTATCTGAACTGCCGGTGTATCTATCTCTGTAAAAACAGATATCTCAACCCAACTGTGCACAGGTGAGATGGATAATGACTGCTGATTCGAAGACTGTTGCACTGATGATCTGTGCCTGACTGGCCTTTTTACCCTGCCTCTCTGGCAAAGGAACACTGATTTCCCTTGAACTGAATCTCTGACCTGACAAAGTCTATCAGCACAAGTTCGATGAACCTCGGGAGATATTGGAGCCGTCTGAAGCTACGGTTCCAAGACTACCCTAGCAAAAGGGAAAACAGAGAGCATCTCAGCCTGATTTCACGATAACCCATATGAGTAGAGCTGAATGACTGGGCCCCCAAAATTCTGCCCATAAACTGATACCCTCAGGTAAACTAAATCCCAAAATACTGAACTGGTGCCCGCAGGCCTAATGCCCAAAGTTACAAACTGATACATGCATTCTTGTAGAGATGCACTCTAAAAGCACACAACAAGCAAGTGAGAGCCAACACACCCCTATGTCCAAAACACCCCTATGTTGGGGTAGGGCTTCCCTGTCCTATTGTGTCAGGAGCTAGGGTTTCATTATGTACGCAGCGGTTTCAAACAACCTATAAACGGGTAAGCAACCTGTCCTAGTTTGGAATGGTCACTATGGATTCCGAATATGCACTAGGTCGAATGGTCAAAAGGGTGCCCCGGTAAAATCGGGGTTTGTATTCCCGTCGTGGCAGAACCCGCAACCGGTCAGCCTTATGGCACGCTTCTCGAAGTGAGCCTCCGGCAAACCGTTCAGGAATAGCATACGGCAAACACGGTGTCCTAGGTGCACCAATGCAAATGCAATACAAAGAAACACATAAGTGTAGTCAAAACCAGATATCATGAGTTCGAGTCAAGTTCTCTAACATCCCCAGCAGAGTCGCCAGAAACTGTAGACGTCCCCGAACGTCCCTGAACGTCCCGGGAGGGAAATCCCGTTTTATTCATTTGGGGCTCACTACAGTTCAGGACTCAAATGTCACGATCTTGTATCTAATCTCGCAGAGTGCAATGCAAGACCGATGAATCGTCAAAGAGTCCAAATCTGGCAAATCGTTTTTGAAAACAGATTTTTTTAAAAGAAGTGCCAAACATGGACTGTTTTTCCAGATACAGAGTCGCCACCTAAATATTTTATTTTTGAAAAATTTAGGAAACCCTGACTCGTTGCCCGAGGCCATGCGTCCGTTATCACCAAAATTGCCTCGGCTTGGGAACTTGGGTACGATTGGGGAAGGTCACTTCGTGAGCACTCCCGCTCGCCCAATCAAAGATCGGCCTCAACTAACCATGATATCTAGTTTTGAAAACATTATGCGTTCTTAAACCGGTTATTAGCCTAGATTTACTATGTGATGCGCATAGCATACAAGTATAGACTGGATCGCCTGAATTGGAACAAAACATTTCATGTTTGTTTTTGAAAACGGTTTGCTACTCGCAAGTAGGCTAAAAATGCAGATTTTGCCACCCTTGGGTAGGCTTAGAAAAGATGGTTTTGCCACTATCTAGTGGGCTTAAAACTCACAGTCAATGCATTATTCCAATTCAAATAACCTAACCTTCACCCACAGGCATTCAGGCAGTTATATCACATAAGCAATTAGCCTCATGGTAAGCATGCTATCATGGTAGTCACTCACACGCATGCAAGGATGCTAAAGCATAAAACTTACCGAGTACTCCAAGCCAAAACAGAAGCTAATTAGAAATCCATGCATGATCCTAACTATACAGACAGATGAATGAATGCAAACATGCTATCATAAGTATGCTAATTGAAACATGCCCTAATCTAACCATCATAAGCTGGTAAATAAAAGGGAGAAAGACGTGGGGTTGAAAGACATACATCAAACTCACGCACCCTTATTACAATTATGCCCTCGCTCGGAGGGTCCGAATAAATAATACAGTCCGAATAGATAACAGCTACAGCTAATTATTACACAACATTAACTAATTAACAAACTAGCTAAGTAAGCAATAATACTATCATACATGTGACTGCCTTGGCTCTGTTTTGGGTGACGATGGATGCATGCATGCTTGAGTCGCCTCGTTGGGAAATTCTATCGCGATGCCTCGTCTCGCCTTTGTTTGCAATTGATTTTAGAAATTTGCACAAGGCTCCAAGAGGCTGAAACTCCACCCTGGGAAGGTTGCCAACCAGCTATGGGCTTGGAAAACACTTGCCGACCACCCTTTGTGTTGGATACCAAAAAAGGTGGTCGGCCTACCAAAAAAACTGGTCGGTCGACCACTTTCTGCCCCTGGATCCTGGTTTTCTGCAACACAAAGCAAGAGAGAGACATGGCAAGGTATCCTGCCAGAAAAACTGGTCGGCCGACCACTTTCTGCCCCTGGATCCTGGTTTTCTGCAACACAAAGCAAGAAAGAGACATGACAAGGTATTTTCAATGAATGTGTGCACGACCACACTCCTTGTCCTTGCACAAGCTCAAGGGAGTGTAGACCTCGATCCTCGTGCCACCAATCACGCATGTCGATGCATGATGGCCAAGGAGTCGAATTGCACGACTCGATGTGAAATGAATGCACGTATAAACACAACAAGGCCTAGACTCCATCATGGTTAATCCGAAGTGTCGGCAACCGGAAATTGAGACACGTTTCATCACTTAGGGTACAGAACGTCCATCGTTTCCCGTGCTTGGGCTAACTACTATCCCAAACACAATGCAAATGAGATGGCATACATAATGTGACTAACATGTAACCTAGCATACGCAATGCTATGGACTAAGATGGCATACACAATGCACGTGATGTAACATGGCATATACAATGCTCTAACATGCAACCTAGCATACGTAAAGGCTACGGACTAAAATGGCATACACAATGCACAATGGAGTTACACCAACATGAGTGGACCTCAGCCACACTCACATCAATGGCCATTAGATGAAAATGAGACAACCGAAATGCGTGCACATATGCACGAATACCAAGGACCGAGCCTAAGGCATCAAATGCCATTCTACCAAGGCATGGCAGGGGATGAAAGATGGCATGCGAACATGCAATTTCCAGCACTGAAATATAATGTGCAATGGTCCTGAATCATGGAGATATGGCAACCAATGCATGAAAGAGGCCCCGAAGCTCAAAACTAGACAAATGCATTGAACCACAAGTATGCAGAGCAAGCATTATTTGGCCATGAGGCATGAAAACAGAGCCAAGGCAGTCCAAAATAAGCACAACATCAGTTCCAAGCATGGCCCAAAAGTGCTAACATGACGGGCTAAAACAATGTGCAACCTAGGCTAGTAAGCATGGTTTACATGGCATGTATATGAAGCATAAGAGAGGTCACCAAACCAGCCCAAAACAGCAACATGGCATGTCAAATAAACCCCAAATAACCACTGAAATGCATCCAATGCATGCAAAAATGATGAGCTCCTTTAAAGGGCCATGCAAGGGGTTACTCAACACATACCACAAGAACACTTAACATGGAAAAACCAACTCTGGAAATCAATTATGACAGCCTTAAAACTCACCAAAAAGGCCCTGAAATGGGTCAAGGAAGATTGTAATGAAAGGTCCTCTTGAAAGGCCTTGCGGAGGATTGTTCCACACATGCATGAGGGACACAAAATATGGTCAAAGAGGCTCTGGACAGAGCTAAGGCAGACCTTGAAACTCACCAAATTAGGCCTAAAAAGTGGCTTCACAATATGCAAGTAAGGGGCCTTTTGGAAGGCCAAAAGGGCCAACAAACAAGACAAGGAGAGAGGGGGTCACCCCCCTCTGATTTTAGCTCTCAAAAACACATCTAAGCCACTAAAAATCCACTGGATTTCAGTGGCTAAGAGGCCAAACCGAGGCCAAACCAAGGCCAATGCGAATGCTCTAATGCATAGCCCTAATCATGAGGAAATGAAGCATGCCAAGAGGAAGATGACCCCAAACAAAAAAATGCCCTTAATCAAACTTCAAGAGGGGCTCAAAATAAGACTTTTTTTAGTTCATGGAAAATCTCAAAAATGCTTTCAAGTAAGGCTAAGATATCACGCAAAATAAGCCTTAAAAGAGAGATGAAGCATACAAGGATATAGGAGACCTCAAACAGAAAAATATCCTTAATCAAACTTCAAGAGGAGCTCAAAATAAGGCACTTTACAGTTTATAACAAAACCCAAAAATGCTTGCAAATAGGGCTAAGCTATGGAGCAAGATAATACAAGAAAAGGGAAAATGGAGACTTACCCTTGTAGCACAGCAATGCAGCAACTTCTGGACCAAGTTGGTTAAACTTCAACCCCTAAAAATCAGTCCGAAAGTGCTGGAATGGATGGTGGAGGTGGTAGGCTATGAGGTGTAGTGTAAATGACCAAGAACAAGGGTGTTTTGAGCTTAGATGAGAGAGATATTGGGAGTTGTATGTATATGCCTCAGCTGGTTTTTTCTAACCCTTGCAAATGGAGGAGGAAGCTTGGTTTTATAGAGGAGAAGAGCTAAGGCTTCTTGGAGAAGCCTCAAGAGAGGGTCAAAGCTTCTCAAAGAAGCTTAACCAAAAAGGTCAAGCTTCTTGAGGAAGCTAGACCAAAAGGGTCAAGCTTTCTCAAGAAGCTTGACAAAAGAGTCAAACTTCCCAAAGAAGCTAAGCAAGAGGGTCAAAACCAACTTAAGAAGACCAAACAAAGGGCTAAAATCTCGGACAGTGGGTCAAGTGCTACATAGCTAGCACAGCTGTATTGCACTCAGGAAGGCCAAAAAGCAGAAGGCTGGCTGACCAGCCAAGGTGGTCGGTTGACCAGGGTTCAAAAGGGGCAAGGTGAATTTCTGGTCGGCCATACTAGAAAGGTGGCCTCCCAGATGAGTAGAATACAACTGCATGGTGAAAAACCAGAAAAAGTGACCCAAGAGAGTGAAAAACCAGCTTTTTAGCAAGGTTCAAAAGGGTCAGGAAGAAAGCTGGTCGGCCTACCCATATTGGTGGCCTCCCAGGTGAGTACAACACAATGCTTGTATGGGAGACTAGAAATTAAGGTCCAAAAGTGAGAAAAACCAGCTTTCTGTCAAGAAAACCGGCTGTAGGAGAGAGAAAATATTGTTCGAAAGAATTTCTGGTCTCCCACTATACCACCACCTACCAAACAATGAAAATAGGGTCCATACTAAAAATGAACCCTAACCGATGCAAAACGAGGGTTCGGGGGCCAAAACACGCGGCCTGGGGCCCCTAAAACAGGCTGTTAGGTACCGGAAGTGGCGTGTGACCGCGAAGGTGGTCTCTCGGGCCACAGTGTCCCTCAAAAGAGAGGAAACAGGGTGTGTGCCAAAAACTGGAGCAAACAGTGGTAGTTAAGCGGTCCCGAACCGAGGCACACAGCCGACGGCTCCGAAAATCGAAAACTGAAAACTGGTCTCTAAATGGGGAAAATGGCCTACAACCACGAAACGTAGCCTACGGCCACTGAGAGATGGTCTACAGGACCTCTCCCTCCCTTCGGAAAGAGAAAATAGAGAAAATAGGACCTGGTTCGCAAACCGAGGCAAAGCACAAAAGAGCCTCGAAGTCCGGAGGCAAGGCTCGCAGCCAAGACTCTGAAACCTCAGAACGAGCACAATATGCACCATCACCGGGCGCTCAATTGGTGACGTCTGAGTCTTAACGTCGGTCAAAAATGGGGTGTCTACAAATCCTTCTCTTAATCAAATTGATTAAGGTTAATAATAGAGCTTAATTCAATCAATTTACTCGAATTATTTTGATCCGAATCAATTTCTAATTAAATTTCACCATAAGCTCTAAAAATTACGTTAATCACAACGGCATAATCAATTTCGGCTTCTATAACCGATAAGGCCTTCAATTTTCAGTTTCTAACAGTAAGTTGAATAGATTTTCCTACGATGAACAGATAAAAATTCAAAATCACATATAATCATATAATTGACACTGAAAATCATATTAAACACATAATCACAATCATAATTAAGACTAATTAGCATAATATAGAACAGGGTTATCACACATTAGATCCTGACCGGCCCCAATGAGGCCCAGCTGGGCCCAAACAAGGCCAGCCGTGCCCTGATTTCATGCAAAAGTTTGCTTCTGTGCTCTAAGGTGAAAACAGTGCAGATAGAGCCTTTCTGAGCTCTGTTTGTCCCTTCTGCTCCTCTTTGTCATGGAGAGGCTCAAGAGAAGAACGAAGTTGGTTCCAAAACCATCAATAAGCAAGTTGATCGCTTGTTGATTTCGAAGACAATTGGACAACAAATCAATAAATGCAATGAACAACAACCACTTCTCTCTCATATCATGGAGCGATCACAAAGAGAGATAGGTAAAGACGCCTTAAGTTTCATCAACACATCATGAATTAGTGCGTGACAACTCTTGACACTATGGACTCAACATAACACCCGGCCAAATCTAAGCAATCTTACTCATTTTCTTTACGTCTGTTTCATTGGTTTTAAGCCCATTTTATTAGTCATTTCCATTCTTTAATCAATTTGTCCAAAGTGATGATTAAGTCCACTACATGATAAGAAATGTCAAACGAGAAGTGATCCTTAACATGAAAGAGAGGCTATACCTTAACGATGAACCTCCGAAGAGATTAAGCCATTGAGCATAGGGTCTCTTTCTCATGCCTTGAATAACAATCAATTGCTTGAAACAACTCTTAAACAAAGAAAAACAAGAAAGGAAGGATGGTGCATAAATGATTATTCGAGATTGATTATTAAAATGAGACTCGTTATATGAAAACTAAGTAAAGAAAGCCTTCAACTCGAATGGCTCGGTGTCTAAGGAGTAAACAACCGAAGCCATGAGGACTTACAACACAACAAGCAAAGTATTCAAAGTACAAGATATTTAAATAAATTAAAAAATCCCTAAAACCAAAAAAACAATGACAAAATAGCCCCCAAAACAAGCTGAAAATAGTTTGAAAAGCTAGAAAAAGTAAGCAAAGATTAAAGAGAACAAAGCTAGTAAGCAAGCCTAAGAGAGGGTGGCTAAACCCTCCACTTTTACAACTTCAAAACACATATTTTAGCATCAGAAAATGGTCCAAAAATAGTCCAAAAACAGCCCAAAAACAGTGGCTAAAATCATGTTAAAAGAGCACAAAAGATAGGGAAAAACAAGGAGATACAAAACTAGTAAGCAAGACTAAGGAGGAGTGGCTAACCCCTCCACTTTTAGAACTTTTAAATCACATTTTTCAGCATTTTCAAACTCTGAAAATCAATATATAAAGACAAGGAAAAGAGTAGATGAAGATTAAAGAAGAAGATGCAAAATTATACCTTTTGAAAATAGAAGTAAGTTCTTAGTTAACAAACTTGATTCCAACACCCTTAAGTTTCTAAAATTTAGTTTGAAATCTCAACAAAAAGCTCCAAGAACAAGCTCTAATGATGTATGTATAGCTAAAAGGTGATATGAAGTCAAGGAAGCTATTGGAAGGAAGATGGATGTTCTTAGCTCTCAAAAACCTTCAAAGCCTTGGGAAATATTTCCTAACCCTCTAGGTTCAGAAAATATGTTTTGAAATCTCTATAAGAAAGCTTCAAATCCAAGCTTTAATAGTTTATGGAGGGTGAAAGTTGATTTGGAGAACAAAAGAAGCTTGAAGGTTCAAAAATAACTCATCAATGTCTAAGCCTTTTGGAAGGTTTTTCTAATCTTAAAATTTGAAGTGGGAGGCCCTATTTATAGAATTTAAGCCAAATTAGTCGAAAATATCTTCAAACAAATCCAGCTGTCCAAGTCCTGCCAGTTGTCTGTTTGGCGCTATTGAGACCTGGCAGCGCCCCAAAACTCACGGTCGGGCCCAAAAATGAAAGGCCGGGTCTAAAAGGCACAAATTCATTATTTTTCATTGAAACCCGGCCGGGTCTAAATGAGGCACGATCGGGTCCAAAAATTTATATTTCAGGCCCGACTTCAAACGGGCATATCTCCCTCATCCAGACTCGGTTTTAGGTGATTCTTCAGTCTAAATTGAAGCCCTGGAAGTCTACTTTCCAATGGTGGTGGTCTCACATTTAAATTCTAACTGGTCAAAGAGATATGCCTCATTTAGTGAAGGCTGGTCATTTCTTTCTTTACGGTTTGATGCTCAACTTTTTACCTAACTAGTTTTCTTGCATCCGTTCCTATTCCCTCACTTCGTACTCTGCCTCCATTTAATGCGATTGGAATTTGTCTCTTCGAATGTATGCTTTGAATACTCAAAGATATCTGGCTCATCTTCCAGTGTGACTCCTGCATTCCGCGACTTCTTCAACCCCTTGTATCTCGATCTTTCCTTCGCCTCCTGTAAGTTTTCTTCTCCTACATTTTTTGATCCCCCCTCTTTATCTACTTTTAATTTTTCGTAATCCTTGAGTCGGCAAGAATGGCGAAACATTTGAAGGAGTTCCTTTCCGCGGATCGAATCTCTAGCTTTCGACGCCACTTCTCCATCCCTGACGACGTCCATCTGTCACTTTTGGCAGACAGCACTACTGATATGGTGAGGGAAGACGAGAACACGATCGTCTTTCCTCTCCTATCAATTGCTGAGGGCGGCGTCTGTTTTCCTCTTCACCCACTTTTGAGGGCCGTTTTTCGGTACTGGGGTCTCATTCCTTCCCAGCCCAATGTGAACTTCTTCCGCATCATAATGGGCATTGTAGAGATAAATCGGCGTCTTAGAGTTAATTTAGGTATTCCCGCCATTCGGCACTATTACGTTCTAGCCAAGACTACTGGCCGTCTGGGACACTACTTCCTTAGAGCCAGGGACACTGACCACCACTTAGTGACCATGCTTGCTAGCTCTGGCAAGCGTGTCGATGACGTGATCGTCGTTGTCCACGGTAATTGGGAATTCGGTGAAGGGAAAGATCGCCTAGATCCTGTGCCAAGGCAAAAAGGCGAACCAAGTGGCCGACCAAATCACTGTTTTTGTTACTTACATATGCATGTATTCGGCACTTCAGCTCACCTAATCATTTTGTCTGCGCAGGCAGCGACTTGAAGAGAATGTTGACTTCAGACGACGAAGTTGTGCTCGCAGAAATTAAAACCGCGCTAAAGTTCATCAGTTGTCTAAACCTTCAAAAATAAGGGAGGGCAGCCCACATTCTCCTGCAGTACGAGCCAACCTATACGACATTCTCAGCGGCAGATAATATTCCCATCGCGTGAGGCGATAACCAACTGACGGCCCTCATCTTTTCCAGCTTCAAAAACTTGAGGCAGATTGGCCTCGAATCGTCTGATTCTGAACATGTGGAAGGACAAATTGCCGAACCGATCGCCGAGGCCCCGAAGGAGTTGGCCGCGGAAGTTGACGAAGCCATAAATTCGGCCTTTGAGGAAGCTGGGTTGAACACTTCTGACCCGTCGTCTACATCAGGCCACGGGGACACCGAAGATATCTTTACAAACTTGGGAGATCTTCCCGGTGATTTCTCTGAGGATATGGCCAGGGATAATCTTACGCAGATGGCACGAAAAAGGAATACCGAACGCATGGCTGCCCGATAAAAGGCCGTAGCCATCCGTTCCGGACTTGTCCCGATTAAATCTATTACTCCCGTTGTCGTACAAGAAACGACTCATGTTGTCGTGGCCGAGATGGAAAAGGAGATCGAGCGCCCAATTACGGAAGTTCGGCCGATTTCAGAGGATCGGGGCGAAAAATGAGGTGCTAAGGGTGAGGACGGCTCCGAAGGGGGCCCTTTTGAAAACGGCCACGCTTGGAGGAGTCGGCTGTGGTTACTCCTTTTGTTATTGAGCCAAAGATAAAAAAATATGCCGATCTCCTCCGAAGCGTCGGCTTTGAAAGATGCAGCTGTGGCATTAAGCCTGGCTGCCTCGGTCTCCTTGTCGGTTAGCAAGGCGACCTTTCGTGCCGAGCCGGATTTGGCGACGATAGCATTAGCCGCCCAGTCGGCTTTTCTGATACGTGACTATATCTTTGGTTTGGTTTGGTTTGCATTTGATGTTTCTTGGCACATGACGATCCTTTATTTTGTAGACGGTTGGAAGAATCGCAGAATTGGGCCACCGCCAGCATAACGCTATTGAAAGGATTGGTCGTTTGCAATCTGAACTAGAGGGTCAATGGAGCAGGGCAAAGTTCGAGGCAATGAGAGCCGCGATGGAAAGCACGCGAGCCGAGGTTGAGAAGGAAAGGGCCAAAACTGCTAATCAACTCAGGTCTGACGCTGAGGAGAGGGCAAATGCGAGCAAGGAGTCGCTCAAGTTAGCCAATGAGGCGCTTGCCAAGCTGGAGGCTGAGTTTGGAGAGTTAAAGCAGGCTAAGGAGAAAGCCGACTCTGAGTCCTCGGCGGCGTTTGAGGCTGGGAAGAGCTCCGCCCTTAAGGACTATGTAGAAGAAGTCCCCAAATTCGAGACTCGGGGGTTCAAACACAACTAGCTCACAGCCCTTGCTACCGTTGGAGTTACATTGGCCACGCCAATTCCTTACGAGCAAGTGGACGTTGAGCTGCTTGAGTCTGACCCTGAGACTTGATTTGGGAGACATTCTAGTTTTGTTAGATTTTTCTCGATTTCAATGTCTGTTTTTGTTTAGTAGATTTTCACCTGTGTTGGATTCTCATATGTAAAATGTCCGCCGTTAGCGCCCAATTTATGAATGAAAATTTCATATGCTTTCAAGATATTTCTCGTATTGTTTGTTGTATGAGTAGACAGTTAGGAGAATCAGTGGTTAGGATGAAATTCCAAGACTACGTAAGACGGCAGACTTACAAGCCGACTAAGCTTAGCGATCTAATTAAAATAATGAATCTGCCCTTGCCCCAACGGGTTCACAATCGTAGAACGCCGAATAACACGTCCATAAGAACCTAGTGTTGAGGCATCGATTTGGGGAACGGCTGGGGCACTTAAGCCGACTAGATTGATGAATCTGTCCTTGCCCCAGCGGGTTCGCGATCGTAGAACGCCGAATAACACGTCCATAAGCACATTGTGTTGAGGCATCGATTCGGTGAACGGCTGGGGCACTTAAGCTGACTAGATTGATGAATCTGCCCTTGCCCAGCAGGTTCGCGATCGTAGAACGCCGAATAACACGCCCATAAGAACCTTGTGTTGAGGTATTGATTCGGGGAACGGCTGGGGCACTTAAGCCGACTAGATTGATGAATCTGCCCTTGCCCAGTGGGTTCGCGATCGTAGAACGCTGAATAACACGTCCATAAGCACCTTGTGTTGAGGCATCGATTCGGGGAACAGCTGGGGCACTTAAGCCGACTAGATTGATAAATCTACCCTTGCCACAGCGGGTTCGCGATCGTAGAATGTCGAATAACACGTCCATAAGCACCTTGTGTTGAGGCATCGATTCGGGGAACGGCTGGGGCAATTAAGCCGACTAGATAGATTGATGAATCATAGAACACCGAATAGATGCGATTAGGGCATATGATTTGTTCGGCGCCGGGTAGTTGACACTTTAACATTAAGGGGATTGCCTCGGAGGTGCTGCCCCCGTAGGGAATAAATGGGCGTGTACTTTGTGAACGAGTGTCATATTTATGTGCTCATTCAGCATTTCAGTCCAGCTCTTTGAGGAAGATTGAACAAGCGCAAATGTCAAATAAACTTTTCTTCAATAACAGAGGCGAAGCGAAGACTCTAGCTGAGCTGGGAGAAGCTATGAGTCGAAGCGATAAACCTTCACGCACGGGCAGTAGGATTTCGAGGGATCGGGAAAGGTGCCAATCTCCTCGTCGTCGGAGTAGGTCGCCAAGGAGGGACAAACAGCCACAGCGTAAGTCTCCTCAGCTTGGTTCTGGCAGGCAACCTGACGCGACTCCTCGCCCATTGAGTTTTGCAGTCTTCGTGGGTAATAGACCAATGACAGAGGCAGACTCGGTCATTTGAGATCCGAATGTGGCAGTCGAGTTTGCTCGACAGATTTTCTCGCCCGAAGTTCAAAAGTCGATGGTAGGTCGACAGGATTTCGAAGTGTTTCGTGAAGGCGTTCACGGGGCAGTGAGGGGACTGTACACGGCTTATGAGATCGGCATGCGTCTCCGCGCCGCTCGCCGCGACATAGAACAGAGAGATGAACGCATTCGGAAGTTAGAAGCTCACGCCGAGAAGGCCGAGCGCGAGCTAAGAAAAATCATGTCTGCCGGGCCCCAAACAACCAGCCACCCCAATCCGGTTGTTGAAGAGAAGGTTACTCAGAGGCTGATTAGCGATGCGATCGCCGATCGTAATATGGCTAGCATGTTCGCAATCAAGACTGCGGGGGGTACGGCCTATGAAAAAGGCTTCCATGACGGCCGAAAGGTCAGAATTCAGAAGACCAAGGAGAAACTCGCTGAAGAAGTTTGCTGATGTGAAAATCGTGGATTTAGGCACGGTTGGATCAAGGCGCTTCGGTAAGCTACGAGTCTCCAATCGGGAGGGTTGGATTCGGCGTTTCCGTTGTATTAACAGAATGATTTTCCCTTCTTCCGCATTCGAAATTGAGAAGAGCGATGACGAAGAAGCCGCCGAACCCAAGAAATCCTTGTAATGCTTACGTAGATTGAAAACGAAACTATGTATTTATTCACCGAATTTAATAAAATGCTTAGTTCTCAATCTGTAGCGCACTTGTTATTTATATTACTCATTTTATTCCGAACATTCTTGTTTGAATACTTACATTTTCGGCCCTCATTTATGGAGGCTGTACTCATTTTATTGCAACTTTGCTTCATTGAAAATTTTATTCGGCACACGCATTTTTCTGTGGAGGCCTTTTCGGCCTGAAGGCGTCATGTGCCGATGGCGCTCCGAATTCGGAGGCTTTTTCGGCCCAAGGACGACACGCGCCAATGGGGCTCCGAATCCGAAGACAGTCGGCCCATCTATAATTTCTGTTTATATAATTAGGCCATTTTAATAAGGCAAAAATTAGTGCATGTAGTGGCTGTGGCACGTGTCAATCTACATGGGGCCAAGATGCTCGGCCGGTTAGATTAATAAATCTGCCCTTGCCCCAGCCAGTACATGGACTTCAAGGCATTTGCCCATAATTGCCGTTTATATAATTAGGCCATTTTAACAAGGCAAAAACTAGTGCATGAAGTGGCTGCGGCAAATGTCGCTCGGCGTCCGTCGTTTGGAGTTGAGTGTTAACGAAATCGCCTCGGGGCCACTGCAAAGATTTTAGAAATAAAATGCCTCAGATTTGTCGCTCTAGTGACTTCGCTTTTTGTGCACAGACTCGCTTTAAAATGATTTTGTTGCGTGGGGTTACATAAGTGTGATCGTCGAATGGAGCTTTTCTTTAGCAAGGAAGAAGCTCAGACTCAGGTTGAGTCTGGTATTGCGACGAATCGCAGCGGGGAAAACACTCGCACGGGAGGCAGGGTGCTCAAGAAACATCAGCCTTTAAGTCATCAAAGCAGATCACCTCGACAGGAGAAACAGCAATGGCGAAGTTGTCCGCAACCGCAGTCGAGAAATGGGGCCGACGTAGCTCTGCGGCCGTTGAGTATTACTGTTTTCATGGCGAATTCCTTTCTTATCTTGGATCTTGGCGTTGACATTGTCTATGGTGCCGACGATTTCCGCCTCAAAGGAAATTATCTCGTTGGTGTGAATCGTGGACTTAAGCGCGGTCAGATCAAAGCATTTTCAAGTTACGGGTGCCCTCTGATCAGCGGGCATTGATTTGGCGCTGCTGCTTGTACAGCGCGATGTCGTATGAGAATAGATGTTGTAATGCTTCGAATGCGGATGGCGTCTTTTGTGATTACTGATTGAATAAAATGTTTCATTCTAAAAGTTTATCTCGTTCTGAACTTTTGTATGTTCAATTTGAGCATCTTATTTTGAATGCTGGCACGTTTTGTCTTGTTCATGCGATTGTACTGGTTTCAGCCTACATATCCCTACTTAGATGTGTAAATGTTTTCATTTTAGAAAGGCGCTCTGAATCCGGAGACATGATTTGGCCAATCGTGACATCCACAAAGGGCGCTCCGAATCTGGAGGCTTTATCGGCCCAAGGACGTCATGCGCCAATGGGGCTCTGAATCCGAAGACTTGATTTGGCCAGTTGTGACATCCACGAAGGGCACTCCGAATCCGGAGGCTTTATCAGCCCAAGGACGTCATGCGTGGATGGGGCTCCGAATCCGGAGACTTGATTTGGCCAATCGTGACATCCACGAAGGGTGCTCCAAATTTGGAGGCTTTTGAACTGGATTGCAGAGTTAGTAAATAGGCATCTTTGCATTATAGAAGTGAAAAGTGTACATGGTGAGTCGTTCATAACCAATATCATTCCCATAAGTCGGGTTTTATGATAGAATTCGCGCAAGTGCGTTAGGAGCAAGGCCGCGTGGCTAATTCTCCATCAACCAACCTTCTATCGTCCAAAAATACCTTTAGGGTCGACTTTATCGGCGTGCAGCGGCGCAGCTGGATGTGTTGATTAGACGTCTTGAGAAGCTGCTACCGGTATCGCCTACAGCTTCCGTGGCTTCTTTCGTCGAGACTCTCAATTTGACGCTTCAATGGAGTTGACCTGCATCTCCGTTGGTGTCTTTCCAGAGATGAGATAGCATGCTTGTGCGGATTGCCAGGATCCCTGGATTTGGTCAACGCCGTGTTCTGTCAGGAAGCGTAACAGCTGATGATAGGTGCTTGGTAAGGCCCAAATAGTATGCAACCAAGTCCGCCCCATGATGAGGTTATACGGCGCAGGGAGCTTGACGACCAGGAATTCCATTTCCACCGTTTGGGAGCCCGCCCGAACCGGTAACATGATTTTTCCCAACAGATACTCCGAATTCGCGTTGAAGCCGAACAATGGATGAGGAGCTAGGGACAGGTCTGATTCGTTGAAGCCGAGTTTGATGAAGGTCTCGTAATACATGACCTCCAAAGTGCTCCCCTGGTCAACGAGGATGTGTTCAATGGTAAACCAGTTCACGTGTAATTCAATGACCAATGGATCAATATCGGGGAGTTTTATGCTAATAAGATCGGAATCGTCGAAGATAATGCCCGACGGTTGGTGGGGCTGTTTCGTTTGTGCGCATTGCTCTTGGGGTGCTGAATGGATTGCATGCATGGTACGTGGCGTTGGAAGACTGTATATCATATGTATAATGCCGAGGGGAGGTGACTCCTGCCAAAGGGCGACAGTTTTGATTGTGCTTTTCCGAACGTGTTGCTGGAGCCGACCATCTTAGACA
The DNA here is from genome assembly GCF_004153795.1 of Camellia sinensis. NCBI lineage: Eukaryota > Viridiplantae > Streptophyta > Magnoliopsida > Ericales > Theaceae > Camellia > Camellia sinensis. The sequence continues at coordinate 87,089 of NW_021034021.1, forward strand.
AATTCCTCAAGGTGGTCTTTCAAGGCATAGCAGTTGTCCGTATCATGACTGTGATCTTTGTGATACTCACAATGTGTGTCCCGCCTTCTTGTGTCAGGAGGTCCCATCATCTTGGACGGGCATTTGAAGAATGGAAGATGTTGGATCTTGGGCATAATTGAGCTAATTGGCTCTGACAGCTCCGTATATTTCTTGTCGGCACGCTTTGTGCGCCTCCTATCGACCTGTAGTTGCTCATTGGCTTGCTGTGGACATCGATCGCTGGATCGGCGAGAATCCCGTCTCTTGTCTCGTTTAGCCCGCTGTCGTGGTTTAGGGCTTTGAGGTGGTGCGGAACTTATTGGCTGAGCGATTTTGGGAGGGGCCATTTTGTTGACCACGTGTCCGGCTTTAACCTGTAAGGCGTCGTCTTCCACTTTGCAGTATTCCTCTACTTTCTTCATCAATCCCCAGACTGTTTTGGGGGGTCTTCTAGTCAAGGAATTGTGGAGGGCACTATCTGGGTGAAGTCCCATTTTGAAGGCGGTGATGGCCATGGAGTCGTTGCAAGCGTCATCGACAAGGTTAAAGCATTCCCAATATCACGCCAAATAAGCTCTTAGTGCTTCTCCTGGCAGGATCTGCATTGCCCAGAGGGAGTCGGCTTGCTTTGGCTAGACTTCGTTGGTAATGAATCTGGCCCTGAAGGATTTCTGTAGTTGGTGGAAGGTTTTGATCGAAGCCGGCTCCAGTTTATAATACCACTGGACCACCAACGGTCCCAAACTGCTGGGAAATATTCGGTACATGAGGGCCTCGTCGTCTGTATGCAATGTCATGGCCTGCTTGTAGTGGCGAATGTGGTCGGTAGGGTCTGATTTGCCGTCATATAGGGTGAACGACGATGCTTTAAATTTCTTTGGTAGCGCAGCCCTTGCGATCCGTCGTATGAAAGGATCGTGTTGGTCTTCGTCCGAACTTTTCCTTTTTCGCTTCTGCATTGTACGAGGACTTTCTTTGGAAGAACTGGTGGTTTCATGTCATTCCTTCTTCCTGGGCTCCGGGGATAATGAGTCGGAGTCGCTATCAGTGTCTTGTCGTGCTCGAGGTTGTCGACCACCTGTCTTCGGAGATCATTCCAGATTTAGGCGTGCAGCTTGTTTGGACTTCGCCATTTCCAAGGCCAAATCTTCACGAAGACATTCGTTCTCAGCGATCATGTTCTCCAGCCTCTGTTCATTTTGCTTTGCTTGTTCCATGATCGCCTACATTGTCTCTTGCTCCGAAGTCGAGGGTGAGGCGAAATTCAAGGCACGTCGTGCGGCGATAGTCTCTGGTCTAACCAAGTTTGTTAGAGTAGTTTCATCGTGAGGTGTAGCGTCAACGGTGACTGTCAGAGGATCTTCTGTCACGCTCGCCATGGATGTGCTTGAGTATTCCCACAGACGGCGCCAATTGTGGGGAAGTGGTTTGGAAATACTCTTTCGGATCCTGGGGAACGCTCGTGATCCTCTTCTGTCACCTGGAAAAGAATAAACACTCCGATCGGGGGTGTCGGAATTAGCACTCCGACGGGCAAGTTAGTATCTACACTCGAGGAAGCTTGTATTCTAAGTTAAGCACAGTAATTCTCACATACCTCTTTATCACTGAAGATCTTTTATTTATAGTATTCTCTTGGGGCCTTGGGGCCTGGCCCGCTCCTAGTCCTTGACACGTACTACTACACGGCCCTTGTTTCACTAGCAAGAATTCCGGCTCTTTTAATCGGCCCCTCAATTGGATAGGGTCAATGCCGAATAAAAGTTATGTTCTAGACCGAATTGGTCCGTTCCTGTTGATCCAAAATTATTCGACTCCCACAGCGACAGTTATATATACCATATAGTTGCATACTTCGAACCGCTTAGCAATTTCTCAATGCATTTCACGCGTATACTTATCATATGAATGCAACTTAGATCTTTTCTAGACCACCCTATTGCTCATTTGGACAAGTGTTTGAGTTATTACTCATGCTCTAATACCACTCTATCATGACCCAAACCTGCCCCTATGGATTAGAGTCACAATCGGCCAATAATCATGAGATTACCTACGGCCTCAGTCAGAAATCAAGTCATTTTTAATAATAGGGGGCCAAATTGCGGAAGCAAAACTTACAAAGATTATCCAATGAGTTGTGCATACATGGCTTAACCAAAACCTTACTCATATATGTAATAACTCACACTATACAAACCTCCATATTCTATATTACATAAGTCTAGGATCATTCAAAAGCCAATATTAACAAAAACCAAGGTTATACACATGTTTGGTCATACTTGACCACAAAAGAAACAAAGGAAAAGCAAAACAAAAGCAAGGCCTCTTTCGTGAGGCGACCTTGGTTGATTCCTCTAAACTCTGTTTCTCATTGATCACTGGGGCTAGGGCTGGACATCCCGCTGCATACCTACATACATATAAATAAGGAGTGAGCTAACGCCCAGTGATTAATACCAAAGTCAAGGAGTTCATGAACGAGATTCATTCAATCATAAGTTGTAAACTAAACTTGTTGATCGATATCAACACAAAACGACCACAAGTCTAGCATATCATATATCATATCCATATTCATATGCCAAACGGCCTTGGGTCCAACTCATATTCATAAAACGACCTTTGGTCCATTATATGCAAAACGACCTTGGGTCCAATTCATAAGCAAAACGACGTTCAGTCCAATATATGCAAAACGACCTTGGGTCCATCATATGTAAAACAAACCTTGGATCCAATTCATATACAAAATGACCTTGGGTCCAACCAATCCATATTCATATTTGTGCGCACTCATGATCCATGATCATGTTCACATTTGCCTTCACATTCAAAATGACCTTAGGTCCAATCATTTCCTTATTCGAAATGGCCTATGGCCCATTTAACAGTTATACAAAAACAGCCTTAGGCCCATTTTATTTCCTCTTTAAGTAAACCGAACGGCCTTAGGCCCATTTCATAATCGTATATCAATTGCTTCACATATTTCATTGCGAACCAAGCGGATGGAATACTCATTCACAATATCAAATCAAAAGTTTAGAAACTTACCACACAAGTAACATTTAGAAAATAATATATGCACAAATTATCTTTACTAAGATATTAATCATAGTGTTCCAATGCTTGATTCGTCCTTGCACTTGACCCTACATAATTCATAACACATTGGGTCATAATACAATCAATCCATTCTTTAGTTTCCTTAATCTTCTTAGGCATCTTTTATGTCCTTTAATTCATTTAGGATGCTCAATGTGTGCCTAAGAATACTCAGAAATGGAAGAGAATGGAAATTGGAACATAATACAGCTTTTCAAAAAATTTTCAAATAGGGCACCTTACTCGAGCGCAACTTTGGTTTGCGCTCGAGCAGTCTGTAAAACTCTGTAAAAGTACTGGTGCATGAATTTTATGCTCGAGCGAGATTTATATCACTCGAGCGGTGAGTCTTGAAAAATAGGGTTCGCTCGAGCGCAAGGTTTGCCGCTCGAGCTACTGTACAATTCTCTGTAAAACTTCTAGGTGCTTGATTTTTACGCTCGAGCAACACTATCCTCACTGGAGCGGACATGGCGAATTCTGGAATTTCCAGAACTATGTTTGAAGCTCAAAACATGATTCCAACTTGTTTTTCTTGCATGTTAAATCCTATATCAGGGCCAAATAGCTTCTAACATGAGAATAAAAGTTAATTTTACAAGAATTGAAGTTCAATTCTCCGTGAATTCTTCATGCAAGCTCAAATCATTTCACTTTCATGTTCATAACCTTAAGTCTTATGCATTCAAGTTCTATATCTACATGGATTGAGCATGCATATGGGATATAGCTTTTTTTCCTCCCTCCAAATGATATTAACAAGGCTCAAACTCATGAGATTTCTCAAAATAGTGCATTTGGTACCATATTCTCCATGACTTTGTCAAAATAATATTCCAAACTCTAATACATGTATGATCTTACATGAATTCTTATTCTATCATCTTCAAAACATGCAATTAAGCCTCATAACGTCCTTATTCATGGATGCACGTCTCAAATGACTACCAATTCAACTTGTTTACCATGCTATATACTCAAATATGAAGATTCATAGCAATTTGTTGCATGCTTGTACATATTGATCTCATTATCATCATTTTCAACTCAAATCTTGTTCTTAACTTCATATCATCTTTGAATTCACTTA
>NW_021034021.1:94642-111794 GCF_004153795.1 Camellia sinensis
CTTGTTCTCTGCTTTTGACTTCTCACTTTCTTCCCATGCTTTGATTAGGGATAACCTTTTTTACCAGTTATGGACGAATAAATTTATTCATTTTCTAACTTTATTCAGCTCGAAACAGTGCAATTCTCATAAGCATTATATAGTTCATAGGCATTCATAACGGTGCAATGCTTTGATCCAGGTATTCGTGAGTCTGTATTCTTTTGATTCGATTATGTCCTCTCTACATTTTCTCAATTCATCGCTCTTCTTTCTTCTCCTTTCTCACGTGTTCATAATTTTACTACTTTTTAACTCTTTTTTTTTTCTTTTTTCTTTTTTGAGTTTGGGTTGAGAGTTTCTAGTTTTAATCTCGGCTCTCGAGAAAGAAGTGAAACTTTAATTGATTTTAATTGTATAGATTGATCGCAGAAAAACACTACACTTTCAGTGCAGAGTTGAGTCGGAAAAATGAAATAAGGCCTACTTCATATGGATACAACTTAGAAGTGAATATATATACATATATATATTGAGTGCAATGGTGACACTGCCAATAGAAGATCTCAAATAAGATCAGATAGACATTTATTGAGTGCAATGGTGACACTGTCAAGTGTCATTTGTGAGGTGTGACAGATGTTTTCATTGATTTAAAGATGATAGCATGGCAATTTTTATGGCATTCCAAAGTCCACAGCTGGAGGTTTTAGGCTTAACCACAATATTTGGTAAAATTAGTACAGAAGATGCCACTTGTAATGCATTGCTTCTGGTATGTGTTTAGTTTATTCTATTTTCCAACACAGTAATTCATGCTTTGGCATAATTTCAGGTCTTTCATATTTTTGGAGCATGTTCATGACCGATAACTATTTTTAATGTTCAAAAGGACTGTGTGAGATTGCTGGATGTCTAGGTCTTCCTGTGGCAGAGGGTATCCCTAAGCCTTTGAAGGTAACTGCTTTTACATATAATTTGTGGCTTAATCAATGAGTTGTCCTTCATTCCTTCTCCACAATTGGACTGTGCCAAAACCTTTTCCCCCTTCTAATGACATGCTCAATTTGTCAAACCTCTCTCTCTCTTGGGGGTGGGGTTGTGGTGGTGGTGGTGGGTAGGTAGGAAAGCCTAGCTGACACAAAGAGGTGTTTCCTTCCCTGTTTTTTCATACGACTTTCGAAGCCTGATCTATGGCATGACTATATGGACAACCAAAAAAATAGGTGATTTCGAGTGAATGAGATTGTTATCCATATGTGATGATCTTATTAGCCCTTCAAGAACAATTCAACTTATTACCTTTAAAATTTTTTTTTTAACAAAGTATGCATTGGTTATCTCAAAATACATTGTCCATTTTTTTTAGTGAATCAACTTTTCTAAAACAAGACAAGAATATACGGATCCATGTTCTTAGTTAGTAGCATTTCCTTGGTGGAATATATGTGACCAGAATAGCTTCTCTTTCTAATATATGGTGTCTTTAGTCTGGGTAACTGTCAATATGAACATTTCAACAAGGTAAATAAAAATTTTATGAGATGTTCAGAGCACAGAGTTTAAAAACCATCACATATTTCGATAGTTGGTTATAGGATATAGGGATTAAATTTTTGAAATGGCAGATGCAAGGAATTGTGCCTGAATTGAAACTCATATAAGGTGCCAGCTCTGCTTGCATGGATTTGCTTCCCAAAATTCCTGGAGTACGTATTTTTTGTCAGATAATATATTGGCTACTGCATTAGGATAAAACATGCTTTTTATTAGCATTGGAAACTGAATAACCAAATTACATATGAACAAGGTAAGTTGTTTTCACGTCAGGTGGGGTGCATTGGAAACTGAGGTACTGATTCACAGTTTGTATACATTTAATGTATAATATCCACTTTCATCACTTATTGAACTTAACTTGCAGGGAGTGTAGTGTTGAGAGCTATATCATTTCAGAAAATGTGGTATGGACATATCATTTCATGATCCTTTTGGCTACTATGGAGTTTCAGTGTTTCATTTGTCTTTGGAATTTCAGGATGATGCAGTGAAGAACCTAGTGACTAAGTTGCACTCTGCTAAAGCAAAGCTTGATTTGGTGACAAACAAAAATCATACGTCATATCTGTGATGGTTGAATTTGCCACAATCTGTCACTCTAAGCAGGTATATAATATCTATCCTCTTTCAGTTTCAGACTATATAGTAGTTAAAGTTTTTGGTTGGGTACAAAGAAGTTAAAGTTATATATCATTTCTGCAATATTTATGTGCAAGTAAATACTAAGTGCTCTAAAATTGGCAATTTCATATATATGCTTAAGAGCCTCAAAATTTCAGGTGAATCTTGAGACTAGGGTTGAGTTCAACACTAGTGTTGTAAGAGGTCTAATTGAGGAAGCGAAATGCGTAAATGCAGATTTTCTTGTTGTTGGTCACTTAAGAAACAGGTATAGATTCTGATCGAGTTCAATTCATATACTTTGGTTTAATAGAATATGTTTTAAATAGTTTATTTGTGTTTTGCCATTAAAATTTCACGCGAAATCACAAGGTACATTTTTGAGCATGCCCCGAAAGGCTGTTCAGTGGTCTCAGTTGCGAAATCACAAGGTACTGTTTTGACCATCACCTTTTAAGCGTATTTCCTCTTTCCTACGATCATCATTTGATTTCAATGCAAGAAAAGGAAATGACGTCTTATCTTATCTAACAACGAAAAGCAGCAACCTTTGCTAAGGTGCTTTAGCTACAAAGAGATTGCGAAAGCCACAAAAAAATTCCACCGAGTATGAATACTAATGCAACTTTTGTCATTCAAATAAATTAATTAGTGCACTTGACAGAATCAAGTCCACTTCCCTTTATTCAGTATGAATACTCTTGAACTAGTTCAAATCAAAATGGTTGTGTTAATGCATCAGTGGGTGACTTTTCTAGCTCTTCCAACAGATTTCAGGTCAAGAAGAAACAGTTCTTCCAAAACTTCTTAACCATCCTGCTGTTTGGAGTTGTTGGTGTTTTCATATCAACACTCATTATCACAGCTGGTGATATATTTATCTATCATACATTATTTTTCATACTTATTCCAGATGTAATTTCCTTCTTAATAAGTTTCTTGTGTGTTTTCACACACTAATTTCGTCTAAGTGGTCTCTAATTTACTGAATGTTACTATTATTTAGGCAGCTGATGGATGTTCCCTAAGATTGGGTTTGTTGGGTTGACTCCCCGTGACTATCTTGGTTTGATCCTTATCCATCTTGCTTTCCTTGGGTGTTGGTTTAACATGCCGTGATAATCTACTGACATCTCTTTTGTCATATAACTTTTTGGCTCAGCCTTATTTCTTAGCAATTTGATTCAGCAATAGGAACGATATTTTCCTCAACAGATGTTTTCCTCAACCTTATTCCTTAGCATTGTATATTTGAGTTCACCGCTTCAGTTTCATGAATTATGGCTAATTATTTTCATGGATTTCCTAAGTATCTTGAATTTTCATGCAGGTTCTACATCAAGATGAGACTCCTTTGCTGTACAATCTACTCTTCTCTCTGAGCTCAACATCGAAGGTTCTATGCTTAGTTTTGGAAATTTGCTATCAAGTTTCTTTTATTTGATGGGGTGTTTGAGCTTGAGAGAGGGTCATCTGCACCTTCTTTTTCTAATCAGAGTCTCTCTTCATCATTTAATGCATCTGCTGCAGCGCATTATGCCTCTGTTCCAATGAATTCAGAGTATGAAAGTTGGAACCTCCTCACCTAAGCGACAGAGAGGAACACAGATAGCACAGATCAATAATGCTCCTAAAGTTTCTGGTGGATCTCCCCATTATAATAATGGCTCTATTTATTCAACAAGCAATTTGAAGGGCATCATGCAGTCTAGCTCTGTGAGTTCACTATCTTCTGGTTTAGGAAGGAGCACAATGTAGACGTCCCCGAACGTCCCGGGAGGGAAATCCGTTTTGTTCATTATGGGCTCACTACAGTTCGGACTCAAAAATCACGGTCCTGTATCTAATCTTGCAGAGTGCAATGCAAGACCGATGAATCATCAAAGAGTCCAAATCCGACAAATCATTTTTGAAAACAGATTTTTTTGAAAGATGTGTCAAACATGGACTGCTTTGCCAGATACAGAGTCACCACCTAAATATTTTATTTTTGGAGAATTTAGGAAACCCTGACTCGTGCCTAAGGCCACGTATCCGTCATCACCAAAGTTGCCTCGGCTCGGGAACTTGGGTACGATTGGGGAAGGTCACTTCGTGAGCACCCCCGCTCGCCCGATCAAAGATCGGCCTCTACTAACCATGATATGTAGTTTTGAAAACATTATGCGGTTTTATTCCGGCTATTAGCCTAGATTTACTATGTGATGCGCACAGCATACAAGTATAGACTGGATCGCCTGAATTGGAACAAAACATTTCATGTTTGTTTTTTAAAGCGGTTTGCTACTCGCAAGTAGGCTAAAAATACAGATTTTGCCACCCTCGGGTGGGCTTAGAAAAGATGGTTTTGCCACTAGCTAGTGGGCTTAAAACTCACAGTCAATGCATTATTCTAATTCAGATAACCCAACCTTCACCCACAGGCATTCAGGCAGGTATATCACATAAGCACATAGCCTCATGGTAAGCATGCTATCATGGCAGTCACTCACACACATGCAAGGATGCTAAAGCATAAACACTTACCTAGTACTCCAAGCCAAAACAGAAGCTATGTTAGAAATCTATGCTTGATCCTAACTATGCTGAGATGCCTAATGCAACACATGCAGGAATGAAACTACAATAGACTCGGTTATTCTAAAGATGGCATGTGAAACGCTACAACTAACAAGTATTCAACTCGGAATTGAAATGCAATGCAGTTAGTATGATGCGCCAAGCCCGGTGCATGCAAGACAGATGAATGAATACAAACATGCGAGCATAAGTATGCTAATTGAAACATGCCCTAATCTAACCATCATAAGCTGATAAATAAAAGGGAGAAAGACGTGGGGCTGGAAGACATACATCACACACACGCACACTTATTACAACATTGCCCCCCCTCGAGGGGCCCGAATAAATAATACAGTCTGAATAAATAATAACTACAGCTAATTATTACACAACATTAACTAATTAACAAACTAGCTAAGTAAGCATGTAAACTACATGAATGTGACTGCCTCGGCTCTATTTTGGGTGACGGTGGATGCATGCGTGCTCGAGTTGCCTCGTCGGGAAATTCCATCGTGATACCTCGTCTCACCTTTGTTTGCAACTGATTTTAGAAATTTGCACAAGGCTCCAAGAGGCTGAAACTCCACCCTGGGAAGGCTGCTGACCAGATATTGGCTTGGGAGACACCTACCGACCACCCTTTGTGGTGGAAACCAAAAAAGGTGGTCGGCCTGCCAGGAAACTTGGTCGGCCGACCACTTTCTGCCTCTGGATTCTGGTTTTTCTGCAACAAAGGCAAGAGAGAGAGAAGGCAATGTATTTTCAACATATGTGTGCAAGACCACTCTCCCCGTCCTTGCGCAAGCTCAAGGGAGTGTAGACCTCGATCCTCGTGCCACCAATCACGCATCTCGATGCATGATGGCTGAGGAGTCGAATTGCACGACTCAATGGAATGAATGCAAGTATAAACACATGAAGCCAACAATTCTATCATGGGTAATCAAGAATGTCAACGACCGGGAATCGAGGTACATTTCATCGCTTGGAGTATGAAACGTCCCTCGTTTCCCATGTTTGGATTAACTCCTACTCCAAACACAATGCAATATGCATGACATGCACAAATGCAACTAGCATGCAATCCTAATGCAATGCGACCTAACCATGCAAACATGCAAGGATGAGATGCAAACATGCTACTAGCATACACAATGTTATAAACCATATGGCATACACAATGCGACTAACAACCTATCATACGCAATGCACACACGAAGATGGACATACACAAAGGCATAATCAAAGCATACACAATGCGATGGTCAAACATGCAACAACATGAACCAAATGGCATACACAATGCAAGGTGGACTTAAACCAATATGAGTGGACCTCAGCCACACTCAAGTCAGTGACCATGTGATGAAAATGAGACAACCGAGATGCATGCAAATATGCATGAGTGCAAAGGATCGATCCTAAGGCACAACATGCAACTCTAACTAAGCATGGCAAAGGATGAAATATGGCATAGAATGGCACATGATACAGCTCTGAAATGGCATAAAAGATGGTCCCGAAACATGCAAATATGTCACCCAATGCATGCTAGATGGTCCGGGTACCGAAACTAGTGAAGTGCGTTACACGAGAGGTACCCAAAGCAATGCACTAATGGAAAAACCAACCCCAAACAGACCCTAGGCAGGTCTGAAACTGTGGGGATATGGCCTAAAATGATGGTTCGGAATGCAAAGAAATGGAGCTCATTCAATGGTCGGTAAATGAGGCATACAAGCCCGACTCTCGAACACATTTAAAGAGTACAAAACATGGCAATATGGCATTCAAACAAGTTCTGAAATATGATGTATAATGGGCCCAAAACATGAACACACCTCAGTATATGCATAGAATGGACCTCAAAACTCAAAGTTAAGCATGGGTATTGAACTACAAGCATGCAAAACAAACATCATTCAATCATGAGACCCAAAAACAAAGCTAGGGTAGTCCAAAATACGCACAATATCAGTTTAAGGCATGGCCAAAAGGTGCTAACATGAAGGGTCAACAAAGCATGCGAAGTAAACTTGTGAACCATGATTTACACTACACACATATGAAGCACATGAGGGCTCACCAAACCAACCAAAAACATAAGTATGCCATGCAAAAATATGCCCAAATAACCACTGAAACTCAGTCAACACATGCAAGAATGAAGTGCTCCTTTGAAGGGCCATGCAAGAGGTTATTCTACACATGTATGATGGACACACAAAATGGCAAAACCACCTCTAGAAAGAGGTTATGAGGGTCCTAAAACCCACCAAAAAGGCCATGAAATCACTCTAGGAAGCATGCAAGTGAAAGCCCCTTTGAAAGGCCTTGAATAGGATTGTTCTACACATGCATAATAGATATTCCAAATGGCCAAAAGGGCTCTAGAAATATCTTATGAAGACCTCAAAACTCACCAAATAGGGCCTGAAACATGACTTCAAAACATGCAAATAAGGGGCCCTTTGGAAGGCCAACAAAGCTAGCAAAGAGAACAAGGGACGAGAGGGTCACCCCTCTATGATTTTGAAGCTCAAAGACACATGTTAGCCACTGAAAATCCACTAGATTTCAGTGGCTAAAAGGCCAAACCAAGGCCAATGAAAATGCTCAAATGTATAGCTCAAAACATGAGGAAATGAAGCATGGAAGGGGGTAGATGACCCCCAACAGAAAAATGACCTTAAGAAAACATGTTTATAAGCTCAAAAGAAAACTTTTTTCAGTTTATGTCAAAACCCAAAAATGCTTGCAAATAGGGATAAGATATGAAGCAAAATAATGCAAAAGAAAAAAAAGGAAAATAAAGGCTTACCCTTGTAGAGCCGACCCTGAGTAGCTTCTGGACCAAGGTAATGAGCCTTCAACCTCTGCAAATTAGTTCCAAGATTCTTGGATGGATGGTGGAGGTGTTGTGCTAGGAGGTGTAGTGTAATGGGTGCAAGAATAATGGGGTTTGGAGCTTGAAGAAGAGAGCTATGGAGGGAGAAGTGTATAAGCCTCAGCCAAAAAAATCTGAACCCTAGCAATGGAAAAGGGCCCTTCTCTTTTTACAGAGGAGAAGGTCTAAAGCTTCTCCAAGAAGCTTAAAACCAAGCTTAAACATCCTCCATACACGTGTATGGAGGATGCATTCTGAAGCTTCCAGCTGGCACAGCTGGCTTCAACTCAATGAGACAAAAAAACAGAAAGCTGGCCGACCAGTCTAGGTGGTCGGCCGACCACTCCCCCTAGTCTACCGACTAGGGGTCAAAATGGTCAAGAAGAAAATGTGGTCGGCCTACCCATATTGGTGGTCTCCCAGGTGAATGCAATATAGTGGTGGTATGGGAGACCAGAAAATGTGGCTCAAAAGTGAGGGAGACCAACGAGTCAAAAGGGTCAAGCACCAAAGGTGGCCGGCCATACCAGATAGGTAGCCTCCCAGATGAATGCAACACAATGGTGGTATGGGAGACCAGAAATTATGGCCCAAACGTGAGAGAGACCAGCTTCCCGACAAGAAAACTGGCTGGAGGAGAGAGAAAAGTGGTCTCCAAGGAGAAAGCTGGTTTCCAAGGGGAAAAGGTGGTCTCCCACCCTTGTACCACCTTTCTAACAATGAAAATACGGTCCATGCCAAAATTGAACCCTAACCGATGCAAAACGAGGGTTCGAGGGTCAAAACGTACAGCTGGGGGCCCCAAAAACTGACTGTTAAGTGCCGGAAGTGGCGTGCGACCCCGAAGGTGGTCTCCCGGGCCACAGTATCCCTCTAAGGAGAGGAAAAAAGGTGTGTGCCGAAAACCGGAGCAAACGGAGGTAGTTAAGCAGTCCCGAACCGAGGCAAACGGCCGACGGCTTCGAAAAATCGAAAACTGGTCTCCAAACGGGAAAAATGGCCTACGACCATGAAACGTGTCCAACGGCCACTAAGAGATGGTCTACGAGGCCTCTCTCTCCCTTCGGGGAGAGAAAATGGAGGAAATAGGACCTGGTTCGCAAACCGAGGCAAAGCACAAAAGAGCCCCGAAGTTCGGAGACAAGGCTCTCAGCTGAGACTCCGTAACCTCAGAACGAGCACAATATGCATCATCACTGAGCGCTCAATCGGTGACGTCTGAGTCTTAAGGTCGGTCAAAAATGGGGTCTCTACAGTTGCCCCTCTTTGATAGAACTCGGAAGTCATAAGTGACGGGAGTGAATGTCAAAGCCCAGAGACGACCCATTTTTGACAAGGTCGAAGACTTAGACAAACAGGCGAGATAAACAAAGATGTGCCCGCAGGCATGCCCACAGGCAGGGGGCAAAATGCATAGCAAAATGCACAAAGCCGAACGTAACTCATGATCATGCAAAGCAGCAAACTGTAATGAAGCAAATATTCACAATAAATGCAACAGTTTTAAGTAAGAATGTAAAGCAACAACTACATTTCATGCAGTTTAAGAATGCGGAGAATTATTCAATTCTCGCCACGTCTCATACGGAGAAGATACAATACCTGTGTGGCTCGTCTGGTCGCACCAGCTTCAAATGAACCGTACATACAATATCATGCTTGCAAAAGAGAGAAACTTAACAAGCACAACATAGTTAGCAACATATGTTCAACACTATATCGAACACAAACAAACATGGTGCCGATGGGAAAGTGCATCGCAATGCGAGGAGAAACGTGCGTGACAACGCAAGTTAAGCATGGAGGTATGACAATACCGATGAAACATGCACAACAATGCAAGCGATGTGCATACAAATGCAAGTGACATGCATAACAATGCAAGATAAGTACAACTTTGTATGCACATTTGACATAAAACAACGGGCAAAGAAATGCAAGTTTCGACGAGGGCAACTCAATCATGACCTCCGGTTTACCTCCCGAAAGGGTCACAACGTACTCAAAAAGTGTACATCTTGCTCTTGACGAGTAACAATGAAACACGCATCGAAAGTTGGAGTTGAAGTTCCCGCAGAGGGATTTCGCGACGAAAAGTGCACTTTTCTTGTACTTTCTCGGGTGCCGGGGACTCCAATCACTACCAAAATTTGGAGGGAGCTCAAAGAGGCATTGGGGACCACCTTGGGAACACCACCGACCAGGTTTGGAGGCCATCGACCAGGTTTAGTGCAGGGGGTGGTCGGCCTACCAGAAAAGGTGGTCGGTCGGCCACCTAGCCAAAAACAGGGGCAGTTTTGTCCTTTCACCCTCGGATCTTTAAATACACTCGGCCAAAACACTTTTCTTCACAAGTTCAGGTCCGAAATCAGCTCTCCTCCCTTCCTAGACCATTTTTCCTCTCAGATCTGCGCTCTATACGCGTTTTCCAACGCCCCACGCAAAGTTGTTTCGCGAAATCTTTCAGTTTTCTTCACTTTGGACCGATTAAATTTCGATTTCGGTGCTTTTTTCTCCATTTTCACCACTTGGGGTAAGTTTGTCTCAATATTTGGAACATTTTCTCAAGAGTTTACTTTTGTTGACTTTTTCATTTCCCGAGAGTTGACTTTTGTTGACTTTTTCCAATTTTAGCTCATTTTTGCTCCTTTTTGAAGATTTCTTGAGATGGCGGGTCATTTCCCTCATGGCGGAGGTCCTCCAGGTGCAGGGGGTGAGCCAGATATTATGTCTTTGCCTCCGAGGGTTCGGCCATTTGATCCCGAGAGGTATCACCCTCAGGAGCATATCCTTCCTCGGGCCGTTTTCTGCCATTTTACCGATTTTGATGATCGAGCACCTATGGATCTACTATTGCGGGAGCCAGAGTCCCACCTCTCTCATCAGGCATGGGAGGTATGTACTTCACTTTTATGTTTTTCGCAATGTATTATGCATTTTCTGTGCATTTCATGCTTTCGCTATGTTTATCTGCTCATTCTAGCACACAGCTTGTTCTAAATACTTAGTCTATAACACAGTATTCCGTTTGCATCTTGAACACACATCTCAATCACTTGAATTTCTGAACACGCAGCCCACATATTGATTGTGAACACACAGCACACACTTGTTGAGAGTTGAACACGCAGCCCAAACTGTTGAATTTCTGAACATGCAGCCCATTATTGATTATGAACACACAGCACACACTTTATGAGAGTTGAACACGCAGCCCAAATTTTGAATTTCTGAACACGCAGCCCATTGTTGATTGTGAACACGCAGCACACACTTGTTAAGAGTTAAACACTCAGCCCAAACTTTGAATTTCTGAACGTGCAGCCCATTGTTGATTGTGAACACGCAGCACACACTCGTTGAGAGTTGAACACGCAGCCCAAACTATTGAATTTCTGAACACGCAGCCCATTGTTGATTGTGAACACACAGCACACACTTGTTGAGAGTTGAACACTCTACCCAAACTGTTGAATTTCTGAACGCGCAGCCCATTGTTGATTGTGAACACGCAGCACACACTTGTTAAGAGTTGAACACTCAGCCCAAACTTTGAATTTCTGAACACGTGGCCCATTGCTGAACACGCAGCCCATTGTTGATTGTGAACACGCAGCACACACTTGTTGAGAGTTGAACACGCAGCCCAAATTGTTGAGGTGAACACACAGCCTACTATTTCTGAAGTTTGAACACGCAGCCCAAACACTTGATATTGAACACACAGCTCGAACTTTGAGATGAACACACAGCCCACTATTTCTGAAGTTTGAACACGCAGCCCAAACACTTGATGTTGAACACACAGCTCGAACTTTGAGATGAACACACAGCCCACTATTTCTGAAGTTTGAACACGCAGCCCAAACACTTGATGTTGAACACACAGCTCGAACTTTGAGATGAACACACAGCCCACTATTTCTGAAGTCTGAACACGCAGCCCAAACACTTGATGTTGAACACACAGCTCGAACTTTGAGATGAACACACATCCCACTATTTCTGAAGTCTGAACACGCAGCCCAAACACTTGATGTTGAACACACAGCTCATTATTTCTGAAATCTAAACACGCAGCCCAAACTCTTGAGTTGAACACATAGCACAACTCATATACTTCATGTTGAACACACAGCTCACACACTTCAATTCTCAACATGCAACCCATATACTTTATGTTGAACACGCAGCTCATGGCATTGTATTTGATTTAATTTGCACACAGCTCATATTTTCATGTTGAACTGAATGCATGTGTTCATTCTGAATGCAGGTATCTTCTCGTATTACACGAGGATACGGCTCCATCGTTGCGAGGGAGTGGTACACGGAGCTCCTGGAGGCCATTCGTGATTGGGTTGACCAGGCAGGGTTCAGACCCTTCTACTTGGGGATATCTCGTTATCCTGTTAGCAGGACGTTGATGGGAACCGTTGTAGAGAGATGATGGGACACCACCAACTCCTTTCATTTCTCAGCTATCGACGACATGACTATGACCTCGTTCGACTTTGTTGTGCTGACAGGCCTTGATATGGGAGGCTGGTCGATCCCTTATGACGAGGACATGGGCGAGTGGGAGGCTGCCTGGATTTATCTGTTGGGAGCTCGCCCACTGGTTGACAGATCATCGGGCAGGGTCCGATACACTTGGTTTTCCACACATTTCAGGAGGACTGAGCCTGAGACTCCCGAGGAGATAGTGCAGTACACTCGAGGGTTTTTGATGTTCCTCCTCAAGACCACTCTGTTTTCTGATAGGGGGAACACCGTCGGACTCTATCTGCTAAGTGCTCTGGTAGACCTATCACAGGTCAGTCGGTATGACTGGGGTGGCACCGGCTTGGCTACCCTCTATTGCTACATGAGTGCGACCTCCCGCGGACGGGGGAACATAGTCGGCAGCTATTGGAGAGCCTGGGAGGTACTTTCTTCCCTCTTGATTTACATTTCTGCTTTTCGTTATCTGTACACTGCACACACGGCACACTTTACATTCTGTACTTTGTATTCTGCTCTCAGCATTCTGCATTCTCTGTACATTCTACATTCACAGTCTGCACTCAGCATTCTGTATTCTGATGGCTATTGCCCTGTTAGCTATGGGTTTTCGCGTACTTTCCGACGCTAGCCCCGGAGCTCGAGGTGGCGGCGCCTCTCATGATTCCTTACTCGTTCGTATTCGAGGGCCGGTGCCGGCCGAGGGCCCGGGAGACTTTGCCCTACCTGCGGCAGTTTTTTGACACAGTGCAGACAACCGAGGTAATTCAGAACTCTCAGTTCTCCATGTTTTCATCTTTGATTCATCTTGCACATTTATGATTTCTAATCGGCTCATGCATTGGTTATCCGCAGATCACATGGCAGCCCTGGGCGCCTTTGGGTGGAAACACCCAATTTCAGTTTGCTAAGGGATAGGCCGCTTCTTGGTACAGGATCCTATTTGAGGGGCCCGTTGGTAGGGCCTTGTTTCTAGGGGACCACTTCGTGCGCCAGACTATGGGCTACCTCGAGCAAAGTGTCCCCGCAGCACCTCCGGTCGATATGCGATCTACTGAGGGGCTTACTCCCCAGGATGTCGATAGCGCCATGTTGGGTACTGACATACTTCTACATTTGGAGGAGGGGGAGTACGCGACTTGCTGTCATACATACTTGATGCCTCCATTGACAGGTGTCCGTATTCCTACGAGGAGGTCTGCTGGCATGCCATTATTGAGCCGGGCCCGGGCTACAGATATTCCTTCGACCAGCAGGGCCGGCACATCGAGAGGTGGGGCTGGACTGGTCCCCCCGATTCCCCCGACTTATCGTCAATTCAGATGGCCAGATATCCCAACTGAGTTGATAGGATGGCGATATGGGACTTCCTACCCAATTTCGATTGAGCCCCCTATGCCCGATCACCGATATGCCAGTAATCCTGACTCACCACCGGTATGTTCCACTGCTTTTCATTTACCACTCAGATACTTAGGCATTCATTTACTCATTGATGACTTGAGCTTGTATCTGCAGCCTACCAGGGAGTATACGGAGGGGTTACTCGGGTTAGTAGCCTCACTCGAGGGCATGGTCCTGCGGAGAGAGACGCAGTTGTCCATCGTCGGTGTCCCGGTACTCTTTAGTTTTCTTGCATTTATCATACTTCTGATGACATGCTGAACTTGAATATTTCATTGCATTGATTGACTGTATGTGTAGAGCACATCTGACACACACCACATTCATGTACCGTATCTGCATACACCCACTTTATGTAGTTTTCATGCATCTGCATCTGATATACATACTTTGGCTGATGTATTCAAATTGCACTCTTTCTTTTCAGATGCCTCCGCTACATACTGGGCCACAGGCCGGGCCATCCAGGCCTTCTCGGAGAGCTGGGAGAGGTGGTCCGACTCGCAGCAGAGGCGGACGCAGAGCACCTGTCATAGAGGAGGAGTCCAGCGAGGAAGAGGAGTCTGCACATCCCCAATCAGAGACATCCGCTGGCAGAGAGAATGACTCTGGTTCCGCTTCCGGTAGTGGAGATGATGCCGAGGAGGATTCCGAGGGCAGCGACTCCGATTCCGATGATGATGATGGTGCAGAGGCTGCTCTGCAGAAGAGAACGAATAGGGCCTCTTATTCCTGTGCTTGATAGCATTGATGCAGCTATTCCCTACTTTATTTGTTTTTTTTACTAGTAGTTGTAGCACATTGTACATTATTAGGCAATTTTATTTTCTGTAAAACTTGTACCCTTGTTGTAAAATGTTGTAACAAAGGAAGCATGATGGAATGAAACAGCTTTTTGAAAAAGTGTTGCATTTTATGTTCTTAGCATTACATCGCATTATTTTGCACGAAAATGAGATTGAATGGAATTGTGCACAGAAAATTGCCAAGTCAGGTAGTGAACCGACACAACAAACTAAACAATTTAACTTACTAAGAAACAACAAAACCTTAGCAAGTTTACAACTCGATAAGCAAGACACAACAATGTTGATTAAACAAAGAGTAGCAACTCAATACACGAAACTCGATGACTCGATAAACAAAACAACAACTTGATAAGCAAAACAACAACTCGATAAATAAGACTCAACAACAACTCGATAAACAAAATGCATTTCGGATGATCAGAGTGACAGAACGCATCCGAAACAGAGGAAAACTCGCACCTTTAACACTCCCGATTCATGGAAACGCTAGGAACTTCCTTCTAGAGGCTAGGACAAGACCAAAGCCCCTTTTCTCTTCATGGCCAACCATCAGAGGGAGCTAGCCGACCAGCTTCTTTCATTAGAAACCAAAGAGGTGGTCGGCCTACCAGAAAAGGTGGTCGGCCGACCACCTGGCTTGGCAACCACCAAATTGTTGACACGTGTCCCCCGAACAGTGCCTTATCCTCTATAAAAGTTCCAACTTTGTGGTTCATCCATTTTATCTCAGTTTTGCACCAAAATGGAGGTGTTCCTTGTCCAAAATCTCACAGCTTGGATTGCTTCTCTAGATGGCTCGAAAAAGTTAAACTTCCGGGGCTTCGGCTTGAATGCACTATTCACGCTGGGCCGTACTCCGCTGCATCTTCCTTTCCTCCATGCCGCGGCAAGGTTTTGGAACCTGGTAACACACGTCTTTAGCTTTAGCGGGCAAGAGATGTGTCCTACTTTCGAAGATTTCCAAGCTTTGATGGAATCCGAGCGCAATGAGGAGATCTTGCCTCAACTCCGATTTGGCCACGTCCAAACCCTAGGACGAATGTGCGGCCTCACTTTGCACGATGCTCGATCATTGGTTCACGATGGGGAGCTAGACATCCCAAGCTTGGTTCGCTGGTTTTCTAATGTTGGTGACCGCGGCTGTCACGACCCAAACCTGCCCCTCTGGGTTAAGGCCATAACCGGCCAGTAATCACGAGATTACCTACAGCCTCAAACCAAATAAGACAAAACTCATCAGAGTAAAAGGGGCCAAACGGAAGCAATTTTAAAACTTTGTCCATAGAGCCGTGCTTAAATGCACATCATAACATTCCAGACATACATATGCTAATAACTCACAACAGAAAGTGTAGTAACATAAGTACTATACAGATAGGATCATTCAAATCTAAGTCAGCCAAGCAAAACTACATACAGACGTATTCAAAACTTCGCCAACCTGACAAAATGTAAATACATAAAAAAAGGGCGAAGACGGGTCTCGTGCGTGAGACACAAGGGGCTGACTCTCTCAAAACCTTAGTTGTTCCATACAGACTTCACTGAGGCCGGGTCTGGACTTCTCTTGGCTCACCTACAAACACATGAATGAGCGTGAGCAAAAGCCCAGTGAATAATATCAAATCGAATATAGAAGTTACATAACAATGTAGAACAACATGTTCCAAACGGCCTTGGGCCCAATTCATATTTCTATTTAACAGATATATATAACTGTACGGGGAGCAAATATTCCGGCAAGCACCGTACTCCTTTCTTCCGAGCTCCGTCGATGTCGCGTCAACCTGCGAGCAAGTAACGGTGAGCTAACCCGGCGGTGTGTGGCCGAAAAACCCTCCGACGATCAAGTTAGCACACACCTTAGGATGAATAGAGAGAAGGGAGAGAGTGTTGGAGTGTAAGATTTCTTACAGAGTGTTCGTGTGTCGCGTATGGGGGGCGCAGACATGCTTATATACCTTCCTGTGCCCATATCCACTCCCTGAATCTCCTGACACGTGGCTCTGCTATCCCATCTGTCACATAAACCATGCCGTTCATACACCTGCTCTCACTGCCTGCCAGCATAGCTGGAGCTCGGCAGCCGAGCTGCCCTACCTCGGTCATACCAGTCTTCATACCTTAAGCGCCTGACCGACTGATAACCGAATGAAGGACCGGGCTAGGCGGCATCTCGGCAAGTAGTAGCCCGGTCCCCTTTGGCTCTGGTTGCGTCGTCTCTGCGGTCAGCGTGCTACAGTCACTAACCTCGGCTGACGCCGCCTTTTCCGAGCGCGGCCTCATCGTCTGTCTGGTCTCGGACATCATCAGACCGAGCATACCCGGTCTGATCGTCACTTCCTGGCCGAACACCTTCTGCACGGTTTCGGGGCAGCACACAGTCCAAACTCTGCCGGCCCAAGTTCTGGTAGCCCATCTCCGTGAACAGTCGATATCATCTCGGTCCAGATGCTCTGCTGGGCCCTCAACCTGTTCGGTTTATAACTTCGGCACAACGCCGGAGCATAAATCACCCTCTCAATTGCCCTCTTAATTTCCCTAGTCCATGGAAGCGTGACTGGATTATTCACCTCGTCCGAGATAACGTTTCTCCGGTCCGTCAAGATGCCAAGCTTCGACCAGAGCTAGTTGACGCAATTGTCCGCAGATTTGAATCGGTTATATTCCTCGCTGACCTATTCTGGTTGAAAGTAGCTTCGGTTGAGCTCTTCGTCTTTTCACCCGTCGCTTCAGTCTGCAAAGCCATAAATGGCGACACGGTCTGCCATTGGTCATCGGGGCGCGCCAGCCGCGTTTTTTGCAGAAAAATTATGAATTTGGG
>NW_021034024.1:3911-20295 GCF_004153795.1 Camellia sinensis
AAGATGCGAGGTATGGGATTCATTTCCGCACCTCGACCAATTCAACACCTCCACCTAACACTCTGCTCAGGGCCCCAACCACGTGGCCAAGTAAAATTATGTCCCCACAAATGATCATTCTTTTAATTATAAACGATAATTTTAATTTGAAATGCATATTTCTTTTGCTTTATAGAATTAAATATGGGACATGGACAATCTAATAAAATGATCATTTTATTTTTAATTTTTATTCTAATGATCAAATACTATTCATATTATTAAAACATTTACAAATACGTTCATACATCTTTCTTTTCTTTTTTCATTTTTCTTTGGAAAATGCGGGGTACCCCCAGTACGGGGCGACCCCCAAGTGACCCCAGCCCATGTGGCTGTGGGTGATTGGTCAGAAAGGAAAAAAAAAAAAAGAAAACTGACGAATGGCGTTTCGCCACGTCACTGGAGTCGACCCCAGTGGGGTCTGTAGCAGGATTGTTTTTCTTTTTTTGCTTTGGGATAGGGGGTGTATTTTGGAAGCCTGCTCTTTGGGACTTTTTTAATCTTTTAGCAGAGAACAAAGGCATCTAGTACTTTTTTGAAATTCCCTACACTCCAACTTTTAAATTATTCTTTGCAACTTCTCTTTTTGCAATAATATTTGAAGCTCAACGAAGAAAGAGAAGCAAGCCCTAGTTGTAGAATAGTAGTCCAATTTAGCACAAATTATATGGAGTTCTCTCCTATAATTTTTATTATCTAGTAGATTCACACATTTGTTTCTCTAGATAAACATTATCAATTCTTAGTAACCATGAGATATTTGATTTCAATTTCTTAACTTCAATTTTCTGAAAAATGAGTGCTTTATTTTATGTTTTTTTTACTAGTGATTTTTTTTAATATTTTATCAACTCTTTTACTTTTTAGATACATTAATATATAAATACAATTAAAAAGTATAATATTTGTGAATTTTTTTAAAAAAAACTAATATCACAAATATGAAAATAAAATAAAAATTCAGTACATTTTCAATATTTTGTATATTTATTGATTTTTTAAATATTTTACTTTTTTAGGTACATCTAGATTATGTGCATTAAAAAGTAAAAAAATTTCTTAAAATATTAAAAATTCACTAAAAATAAAAAAATATAAAAAATAAAAAATTTAATTTTCAGAAAATTAACGCAAAAATTAGAAACTAACAAAGTGACTCAAAGATAATTTTACCATAACTTTAACATTTGACATCATAGCTAGATAGACGGCGTGATTAAAATATATAATTTATTGTCTATTCTTATACTACATCAAATTATTAACTCATCCAAAAAACCTCTTTTCTAGGTCATCTAAAACTTCATATATTTCGTTGCTCACCCTACTCTCTGTCTCTTGAAGAAGAAGAAGAAGATGATGATGATGATGGGGGATGATGATGATGAGGAGGAGGAGAAGTGATATGTACCACATTATTACAAGTAGTAATTGCTTCAAATAGAACATTGCATCTACTAAAATGCAATCCCTGCATTTTGCTGTCTCAAAAAGCCCTATCGCTATCTTTGAGTCTTGACCGTGAAATCATTCAGACTCCCATGTGTAATATACTTCAAATAATTTATACTATTTAAAATTTATTTTGTAATTCTTGTCTTCATTTTTTATGTTAATTTGGTTTTAATACATCATTTTTTTATCTATGAATTTTTCAGATTGTTTCATCTAATCCAATTAATAACAACATTTAAAAATTTAACTGAAATTAAAGGAGAAAATAATTTATTCATTCTCCTTAAAATAATTGAGGCGGTTAGTTTTTCAAATTGAAATAATTCTTCTTTCTTCTTTCTTCTTTTTACAATATAAGTTTTTAACCAATGTTATCAAATGTCAATTGACATAACAATAAAAAATTAAAATGTAAAATTGATACAATTGAAATTATAAGAATTAAATTGATATAAGAGACAAATTACTATAATTACATATATAATTTGTCCTTCATATTATTTATTTTATGTGGATCTCATGCATGCAAGACTTGCAAAATAAATAGTGTCAAAAAAAAAATTATAGTATGATCAGATCAATACCATAAAAGGCAATAAAGGGTCTTGTATCACACATCAATTAGCATCGGTTAAGCATTAAATATATGTCAAAAAGTTATAATTTCAAGAAAAATTGATGAAGTCCAATGGAGTAATTGTCTAAGACATTAGATACAGTGAATGTTTTTTATTAGTGAAAGATCCATTATTTGTAAAATATTTTGATGAGAAATTCTTTTTGTTGTTTTGGAGGATATTTATTTTCTAATTTTATGCCTTAATTTATCTATGACCTTTTTGATTATTTGTCTAATTTTTTGGCTATTTGTTCAAAAATTTTAACTTTCTGTTCAAATTTTTAACTATTAGTTCAAATTTTTAACTATTTGTTCAATTTTTTCCCTATATTGTTCAAATATCTATTCAAATTTTATCGGTTGTTCAATTTTTTTTTTTCCAAATTCTATCTGTTGAAATAGAAGCCAGGCCAAATCCTATCTATGGAGCCAAACCAACCCTATCTGTTGCAATACCAAGCAAACCAAACCCTATCTATTCAATTTTTTCCCTATATGTTCAAATCTCTCTCTCTCTCTCTCTTCATCTTTTTGATAGCCTTCTCGTTAGAGCACATTTCTTCACGGATCTTAATAAAACAAAGAACAAAAAATGATCTTCAATGCTGATTCACATGATAAAACCATCAATCATACGGAGAATATCTATTAGATTCAAAAAATTCAAAACAAAAAAAAATCAAACAAAAAAACAAAAACAAAAGGAATCTAACCAAATAATAACTTTGATTCTTCTAGTTACGCTAAAAAAAGGATACAAGGAACATTGAGCAATTTACCAAGATTATCAAAATTTTGAGCAATTTCATCTAAATTGAACATTTCAATATCATAATTGTGAATGATAAATGTTGATTTATACCAGAAAGTAGTGACAATAAGGAAATCAAAGGTAGTGACCACAACGCAGGGAGCAACGAAGGTACGGTAGATGACGAATAAGGAAGCGACAGTCCTCGGAGCTGGTGTTGCAGTGGATGTTTGTGGTGATGGACTTGGTGATGAGAGATGTGCTTGGTTTCTAGAGAGAGAGAGAGATAGATAGATGAGGAGAATAAGACAATTGAAATGGTTTAGTTAGGGTTTGGGGTTTAGGAAACACTATTATATAAACTTGGGTAATTTGGTAATTTTGTAGGAGTTTGTCCTTATGGACAAAATATTTTAGAGTGTGAACCTTTGGCAAAGAAAATCCAAAAGGTTTCTCACTAAAAAGTTCATTTTCCATATATATAGTGCCTGTTTGGTGCAGCTTAAAAGCTGCTTATTTCAGCTTTCAGCTTAATTTAAGCTATTTGATGTGTTTGGTTTAGCTTATAACTTATAGCTTATAGCTTTTTGAAAGTCAGAAATCAGCTTATTCTTTAAGTGGGGCAGGAGATGCTTAATTTATAAGTCAGAAATCAGCTTATGTTCATAGTTATAAGCTATAAGCTGTTTAGGCATAAGCTATAAGCACTTTCACACAGCTCTACCAAACAGGGCCATATATATAGATAATATTAATTATTAAAAAAATCCTTTAAATTATATAAGTTGGCCTCCTATTAGAGAGGTATATTTTCACCGTATAGTTTGGTGAACCATCAACCTAAATTATGATAAAGCTTACAACCTAAACTATCTCAACCTAAACAATTCACTTTTTCCTGCTTTTCTCGATGTGGGATTATCAAATAAAAGTTAGCTAATGAAAAAAATTTTAATTATTTAAAATTAAGAAAATCAAGAAAATTAGGTTGGCTTGGGATGATCAAAATAAGTGCATTTTTGACTTTTCATGAAATATGGGTTGGGTATGGGTTGGGTTTGAAGTGGTGTGGAGAGAGGTGATGTGACTTAAATAAGATTATGTGACTTAAATAGGATAGTGACTTTTTGATTTTTTTGGGTTATGACAAACAAAGCTTTAGTATGAGATATTGAAACTCTCATAAGGCTTCTCATTAAATAGATGAAAGTATAAGATTCTCATTATATGAGTAAAACAACTCATTTTTTCCCTTCTTTTCTTGATGTGTGATTATCAATAAAAGTCATTATTTTAAATTAAGAAAATCAAGAAATTAGAATAAGAATTTGGAACTCCTAGAAGTCTTCTCATTAAAAAGTCCATGTTCTTTATATATATAGATAAATGACATTTATGTTGCATTGGAGTAACATTGTTAAATAATATACTATTGATTGAAAATAATGTTACTGTAGACATCCATTTTTGATCGACCTTGAGACTCAGACGTCACCAGTTGAGCGCTCGGTGATATTGCATATTGTGCTCGTTCAGAAGTTTCAGAGTCTCGGCTGCGAGCCTTGCCTCCGGACTTCCGGACTCTTTTGTGCTTTGTCTCGGTTTACGAACCAGGCTCCGTTTTCTCTGTTTTCTCTTCCCAAAGGGAGGGAGAGGTCTCGTAGATCATCTCTCAGTGGTCGTAGGCTACGTTTCGTGGTCGTAGGCCGTTTTTTCCCGTTTGGAGTCCGGTTTCCGGTTTTTGGAGCCGTTGGCCGTGTGCCTCGATTCGGGACCGCTTAACCCTCCGTTTGCTCTAGTTTTTGGCATGCATCTTATTTACTCCCTTTTGAGGGACACTGCGGTCCGAGATACCAACATTGTGGTCGGACACCACTTCCGGTGCCTAACAGCCCACTTTCGGGGCCCCGAACTGCGTGTTTTGGCTCCCGAACCTTCATTCTGTATTTTTGGGCTCCGACCCGAACTTTAGATAGTCTATTTTGACGTCCTTTTCATGTTTAATTAAGGACCTTTTGCTGTTTGAGATCTCTTACTGCCACTTACTTCTTTACCCCTCTTTTAGGCCTTTTCTTGTATGATAGTTTAGGCCTACTTGTATTCATTTTCGTGGCTTGTCATAAACTACAAAGTGTCTTACTTTGAGCCCTTCTTCAACTTTGTTGAAGGGCTTTCTTCGGTTTGAGATCTTCTACTATCACTTGCCCATTTGTCTCCCTTTTTGGCCAATTTTGGCGGGAAATTTGAATTTCATTTCCCCCATTTTTCCCCCTCTTTCCCACCCTCTTGTGTCTATATAGCAGACCCCCAGCTGTGTTTTAGGGGTTAGAAAATTTTGGTTTGGAGCTCTCACATAAAATCTCTCTCTCTCTCTCTCTCTTCCAAGCTCCAAAACCCTTTGTTCTTGGACCATTTTTACACTACAACCCCTAGCCTATCACCTCCATTACTCATTTCAGTACCTTGGAGGACATTTGAAGAGGTTGAAAGTTCAGATTTCGGACTAAAGCTGCTGGAAAGTTGTTCTTCAAGGGTGAGTCCCTATTTCCCTTAAACTTGCACTTTTTTGCATGATTGTTTAGCTTTACTTGAAGTATTTTTGGACTTCGATCCAAACTGAAAAAGATCATATTTTGAGGTCATCTTCATGTTTGGATAAGACTTTTTGCTTTTTGAAGTCTTCTTCTCCCCCTTTGTTCTTTACCTCTCTTTAGGGCCTATTCTTGCATGATATGTTAGCCCTATTTTTAAGCATTTTTGGGCTCCATGCTAAACTGTAAAGTGGCCTATTTTGAGCCCTTCTTCACATTGTTGAAGGGCTCATCACTGTTTGAGGCTTCCATTTTCCACTTGCCTTTATTCCCTCTTTTGGCCTTATTTTTGCATGATTTGTTAGCCCCTTGTGTTTTTGTTTTTGGGCTCTGGTCTGAACTGAAAATAGCCTTATTTTGACACCTTCTTCATGTTTTATCAAGAGTCTTTTGCTGTTTGAGGTTCCCTTATTTCTCTTTGGTGTTTAAACCTCTTTTTAGGCCTTATTTTGCATAGTATTTTAGGCTTGCATGTGCACTGTTTTGGGTTTGATCATAAACTGTAAAATGCCATGTTTTGGCTCCCTCTTCAACATTGTTGAAGGACCCTCTTCTGTTTGGGGCCAGCAGCTGTGACTTGCTTCTTTATCTCACATTTAGGGCCATTTTTGCATATCGGTTTAGCCCTATTTGTGTTCGCTGTTTGGCCTTCCTTAAAAATGTAAATATGTTTGTTTTGGGACTGTCTTGAGCCTGTATTTACATTTCAAGTTCAAATAATGCATGCTTTGTATAGTGTAGGCCATTGCGTGTGCCTAGTTTTGCATTTCGGGTCTCATTTCATGCATCGGGTGCCATATTGCCATGTTTTGGGGCTGTTTTGCATCTTGTTTTGCTACTGAAATTTGCATGCTAGTATGCCATATTCCATGCCTTGCCATGTTTTGTTAGAGTGGCATTCAGTGCCCTAGGGTCGGTCCTCGGTTTGCGTGCATGCGTGCACGCATTTTGATTGTCTCATTTTCATCTAATGGCCTCTTATGTGAGTGTGGCTGAGGTCCACTCATGTTGGTGTAAGTCCATTATGCATTGTGTATGCCGTTTTATTTCATAGCATTGCGTATGCTAGGTTGTATGTTAGCACACTGTGTATGCCATGTTACCTCGTGCATCGTGTATGCCATTTCATAGCATTGTGCATTTTTGGTTCCATCTTAGTTGCATTTCATGCATATCATGCATATTGCATCGTGCTTGGATAGGAGTTAGCCCGAGCACGGGAAACGAGGTACGTTTCGTACTCCGAGTGACGGAACGTGTCTCAATTCCCAGTCGCCGACACTCTGGATTATCCATGATGGAGTCTGGGTTTTGTTTTGTTTTCATGTGCATTCATTCTATATTGAGTTGCACAGTTCGACTCCTCGGCCATCATGCATCGAGATGCGTGATTGGTGGCACGAGGATCGGAGACATGCATACATTTTGTGAAAATACATTGCCATGCCCTTTTCCTGCTCTCTGTTGCAGCAAATCAAGAATCAACAGTCTTACCGAGCTTGGCGCGCTTTCCAAGAAATCATTGTAAAACAGAGGCTAATTGGGCATCGCAGTGGATTTCCGTGCAAAGGCAACCCGAGCATGCATCATCCATCATCCGGAGAAGAGTCAAGGCAGTCCCTGGCTTGCATGCCAGTTTATTGTTTTCCTAGTTAATCCGGTAATTAATTAGGGTTTTGTACATATTTGGACTGTATTATTTATTCGGACTGTATTTATTCGGGACTGTACTTATTTATCGGACCCTCCGAGCGAGGGCAATTTGTAATAAGTGTGCGTGCGTGTGATGCATGTCTTCCAACCCCACGTCTTTCTCCCTTTTATTTACCCGCTTATGATGGTTAGATTAGGGCATGTTTCAATTAGCATACAGTATGATAGCATGTTTGCATTCATTCATCTGTTTTGCATGCACCAGGTTCGGCGCATCATACTAACTGCATTGTATTTTCAATTCAAGTTGAATACATGTTAGCTGTCGCATTTCATACGCCATGTTTAAAATAGCCGAGCCTGCTATAGTTGCATTCTTGCATGTGTTGTATTAAGCATTTCAGCATATTTAGGATCATGCATGATTTCTAATTAGCTTCTGTTTTGGCTTGGAGTACTCGGTGAGTTTTATGCTTTAGCATCCTTGCATGCGTGTGAGTGATGCCATGAATAGCATGCTTACCATGAGGCTAATTGCTTATGTGATATAAACTGCCTGAATGCCTGTGGGTGAAGGTTGGGTTATTTGAATTGGAACAATTCATCGAATGTGTGTTTTAAGCCCACTAGATAGTGGCAAAATCATGTTTTCTAAGCCCACCTGAGGGTAGCAAATCCACGTCTTAGCCTACTTGCGAGTAGCACCATCAAACCATTTTCAACAAACAAACATGAAATGTTTTGTTCCAATTCAGGCGATCCAGTCTATACTTGTATGTTGTTGCGCATCACATAGTAAATCTAGGCTAATAACCGGAATAAGAACGCATAATGTTTTCAAAAATAGATATCATGGTTAGTAGAGGCCGATCTTTGATCGGGCGAGCGGGGTCCTCACGAAGTGACCTTCCCCAATCGTACCCAAGTTCCGGAGCCGAGGCAACTTTGGTGATGTCGGACACGTGGCCTTAGGCAAATATTAAATTTATTTTTTCCGTTACTAAGCAGCCATTTGTCTAGGATCTAATGCGCACCATTTGCAGATACTTCACCTGGTTCAACATTTAGTAGAGAGCCGAAGAGTTAGAGGTAAGAGGTTGTATTATGGATTGGTTTTTTGTATTATGCTAATCGAAGATATCTGAATAAGAATCAGGATAATTTATGTATGTGCATTTGAGTCTGAACTTGCAACTCATGGGTATGAAGAGGTGGGTTAACAACTAGGGTACCATTGAAGGTTGCAGGTATGGTGGATTTGGTAGATTCAATTGAGTAAGTGTATTTATTTATTTACTTATTCATTTGTATATACACCTCGTAGTAATCATAGTAATCTTATACTTTACTTATACACGAACTAATAGTACTACTCAGATAACAGAGAATGCAATAAAATAAGATACATTTAAAACCATAAACTCACTTTGTGTATTTATTAAAAGTTAACAATTCCAAAAAATTAAGATACATACCCATTCATAGTAGAAAAATAATCAAAAATAATCCGTACAGAGCATATAATATAGGGAGTAATCACAAATGAGCCAAAGTTGGGCAAATGAATGGTCAAAACAATACGTAAAACAGTATCAGGAAGAACAATAATAAACTGAACGTCGCTTGGATACCCAATCCCTAACAGACCGACTTCATAACACGCAGACTGTGTACCCCGACGAATCATGATACCCAACTACGAGCGAACCCCAAAACAAACAGATATAACACATATAAATCGAAGGCTCCACAGCCCCAGGTACACCATCACAACAAAAATAACTAAAGTGAAAAAAAACCCTCCTGAAACATATCAAATAGATAAACATGGCGAATGAATGCGACAGCTAACTGTATTCAACTTGAAATGAAATACAATGCAGTTATTAATGAATGCGCCGAACCTGGGCATGCAAACAGTGAATGAATGCAACATGCTATCATATGTATGCTTTGAAAACTGCCCTAATCTAACCATCAATAAGCGGGAAATAAAAGGAGAAAGAGTGGTTGGAAGACATGCAATCACACGCACGCACAACTTTTACAAAATTGCCCCTCGCTCGGAGGCGTCCCGAATTAATAAGTAACGTCCCGAATAAATACAGGGTCCGAATAAATAATTACAGTCCAAATATGTTACAAAACCCTAATTAATTACCGGATACTAGGGACACATAAACTTGGCTGCAAAGGCGACAGGGACTGCCTTTGACTCTTCCCGGATGAATGGATCTTGATGCATGCTCGGTGCCTTGCACCGAATCCACTTGCGATGCCCCAATATGGCCTCTTTTTACAATGATTTCTTGGAAAGGCGCCAAGCCTCGGAAGACTGCTGATTCTTGATTTGCTGCAACAGAGAGCAGGAAAAGGGCATGGCAATGTATTTTCACAAATGTATGCATACCTCGATCCTCGTGCCACCAATCACGCATCTCGATGCATGATGGCCGAGGAGTCGAACTGTGCAACTCAATATAGAATGAATGCACATGAAAACAAAACAAAACCCAGACTCCATCATGGATAATCCAGAGTGTCGGCGACTGGGAATTGAGACACGTTCCGTCACTCGGAGTACGAAACGTACCTCGTTTCCCATGCTCGGGCTAACCCCTATCCCAAGCACGATGCAATATGCATGATATGCATGAAATGCAACTAAGATGCAACCAAACATGCACAATGCTATGAAATGGCATACACGATGCACGAGGTAACATGGCATACACAGTGTGCTAACATACAACCTAGCATACGCAATGCTATGAAATAAAACGGCATACACAATGCATAATGGACTTACACCAACATGAGTGGACCTCAGCCACACTCACATAAGAGGCCATTAGATGAAAATGAGACAATCAAAATGCGTGCACGCATGCACGCAAACCGAGGACCGACCCTAGGGCACTGAATGCCACTCTAACAAAACATGGCAAGGCATGGAATATGGCATACTAGCATGCAAATTTCAGTAGCAAAACAAGATGCAAAACAGCCCCAAAACATGGCAATATGGCACCCGATGCATGAAATGAGACCCGAAATGCAAAACTAGGCACACGCAATGGCCTACAGCTATACAAAGCATGCATTATTTGAACTTGAAATGTAAATACAGGCTCAAGACAGTCCCAAAACAAACATATTTACATTTTTAAGGAAGGCCAAACAGCGAACACAAATAGGGCTAAACCGATATGCAAAAATGGCCCTAAATGTGAGATAAAGAAGCAAGTCACAGCTGCTGGCCCCAAACAGAAGAGGGTCCTTCAACAATGTTGAAGAGGGAGCCAAAACATGGCATTTTACAGTTTATGATCAAACCCAAAACAGTGCACATGCAAGCCTAAAATACTATGCAAAATAAGGCCTAAAAAGAGGTTTAAACACAAAGAGAAATAAGGGAACCTCAAACAGCAAAAGACTCTTGATAAAACATGAAGAAGGTGTCAAAATAAGGCTATTTTCAGTTCAGACCAGAGCCCAAAAACAAAAACACAAGGGGCTAACAAATCATGCAAAAATAAGGCCAAAAGAGGGATATAAAGGAAAGTGGCAAATGGAAGCCTCGAACAGTGACTAGGCATACGCAATGACCTATAGCTATACAAAGCATGCATTATTTGAACATGAAATGTAAATACAGACTCAAGAAAGTCCCAGAAAAGGCATATTTACAGTTTTAAGGAAGGCCAAACAGAGAACACAAATAGGGCTAAACCGATACGCAAAAATGGCCCTAAATGTGAGATAAAGAAGCAAGTCACAGTTGCCGGCCCCAAATGATGAAGAGCCCTTCAACAAAGTTGAAGAGGGGCTCAAAATGAAGCACTTTACATTTTACAATAAGCCACGGATCTAAACAAAAACAGGCCTAAAACATTGTGCAAGAAATGAGCCAAAAGGGAGACAAAGAAGCAAGTGATGGTTGCTGGCCTCAAACAGAGGAGGGCCCTTCAAAAAAATTTAAGAGGGGCCCAAAACATGGTATTTTATAGTTAGTGACCAAGCCCAAAACAGTGCACATGCAAGCCTAAAATACTATGCAAAATAAGGCCTAAAAAGAGGTTTAAACACAAAGAGCAATAAGGGAACCTAAAACAGCAAAAAACCCTTGATCAAACATGAAGAGGGGGTCAAAATAAGGCTATTTTCAGTTCGGACCAGAGCCCAAAAAAAAAAACACAAGGGGCTAACAAATCATGCAAAAATATGGACAAAAGAGGGATATAAAGGCAAGTGGAAAATGGAAGCCTCAAACAGTGATGAGCCCTTCAACAATGTTGAAGAAGGGCTCAAAATAGGCCACTTTACAATTTAGCACGGAGCCCAGAAATGCTTAAAAATAGGGCTAACATATCATGCAAGAATAGGCCCTAAAAGAGAGGTAAAGAACAAAGGGGGATAAGAAGACTTCAAATAGCAAAAAGTTCTTATTCAAACATGAAGATGACCTCCAAATATGACTTTTTCAGTTTGGATTGAAGTCCAAAAATACTTGCAAGTAAAGCTAAATAATCATGCAAAAAAGTGCAAGTTTAAGGGAAATAGGGACTCACACTTGAAGAACAACTTTCCAGCAGCTTTTAGTCCGAAAATCTGAGCTTTCAACCTCTTCAAATGTCCTCCAAGGTACTGAAATGAGTAATGGAGGTGATAGGCTAGGGGTTGTAGTGTAAAAATGGTCAAAGCACAAAGAGTTTTGGAGCTTGGAAGAGAGAGAGAGAGAGATTTAATGTGAGAGCTCCAAACCAAAATTTTCTAACCCCTAAAACACAGCTGGGGGGTCTGCTATATAGACACAAGAGGGTGGGAAAGAGGGGGAAAAATGGGGGGGAAATGAAATTCAAATTTCCCGCCAAAATTGGCCAAAAAGGGAGACAAATGGGCAAGTGATAGTAGAAGATCTCAAACCGAAGAAAGCCCTTCAACAAAGTTGAAGAAGGGCTCAAAGTAAGACACTTTGTAGTTTATGACAAGCCACGAAAATGAATACAAGTAGGCCTAAACTATCATACAAGAAAAGGCCTAAAAGAGGGGTAAAGAAGTAAGTGGCAGTAAGAGATCTCAAACAGCAAAAGGTCCTTAATTAAACATGAAAAGGACGTCAAAATATGACTATCTAAAGTTCGGGTCGGAGCCCAAAAATACAGAATGAAGGTTCGGGAGCCAAAACACGCAGTTCGGGGCCCCGAAAGTGGGCTGTTAGGCACCGGAAGTGGTGTCCGACCACAATGTTGGTATCTCGGACCGCAGTGTCCCTCAAAAGGGAGTAAATAAGATGCATGCCAAAAACTAGAGCAAACGGAGGTGGTTAAGCGGTCCCGAATCGAGGCACACGGCCAACGGCTCCAAAAAACCGGAAACCGGACTCCAAACGGGAAAAACGGCCTACGACCACGAAACGTAGCCTACGACCACTGAGAGATGATCTACGAGACCTCTCCCTCCCTTTGGGAAGAGAAAACAGAGAAAACGGAGCCTGGTTCGTAAACCGAGACAAAGCACAAAAGAGTCCGGAAGTCCGGAGGCAAGGCTCGCAGCCGAGACTCTGAAACTTCTGAACGAGCACAATATGCAATATCACCGAGCGCTCAACTGGTGACGTCTGAGTCTCAAGGTCGATCAAAAATGGGATGTCTACAGTAACATTATTTTCAATCAATAGTATATTATTTTAACAATGTTACTCCAATGCAACATAAATGTCATTTATCTATATATATAAAGAACATGGACTTTTTAATGAGAAGACTTCTAGGAGTTCCAAATTCTTATTCTAATTTTCTTGATTTTCTTAATTTAAAATAATGACTTTTATTTGATAATCACACATCAAGAAAAGAAGGGAAAAAATGAGTTGTTTTACTCATATAATGAGAATCTTATACTTTCATCTTATTTAATGAGAAGCCTTATGAGAGTTTCAATATCTCATACTAAAGCTTTGTTTGTCATAACCCAAAAAAATCAAAAAGTCACTATCCTATTTAAGTCACATAATCTTATTTAAGTCACATCACCTCTCTTCCACACCACTTCAAACCCAACCCATACCCAACCCATATTTCATGAAAAGTCAAAAAATGCACTTATTTTGATCATCCCAAGCCAACCCTAATTTTCTTGATTTTCTTAATTTTAAATAATTAAAATTTTTTTCATTAGCTAACTTTTATTTGATAATCCCACATCGAGAAAAGCAGGAAAAAGTGAATTGTTTAGGTTGAGATAGTTTAGGTTGTAAGCTTTTATCATAATTTAGGTTGATGGTTCACCAAACTATACGGTGAAAATATACCTCTCTAATAGGAGGCCAACTTATATAATTTAAAGGATTTTTTTAATAATTAATATTATCTATATATATGGCCCTGTTTGGTAGAGCTGTGTGAAAGTGCTTATAGCTTATGCCTAAACAGCTTATAGCTTATAACTATGAACATAAGCTGATTTCTGACTTATAAATTAAGCATCTCCTGCCCCACTTAAAGAATAAGCTGATTTCTGACTTTCAAAAAGCTATAAGCTATAAGTTATAAGCTAAACCAAACACATCAAAATAGCTTAAATTAAGCTGAAAGCTGAAATAAGCAGCTTTTAAGCTGCACCAAACAGGCACTATATATATGGAAAATGAACTTTTTAGTGAGAAACCTTTTGGATTTTCTTTGCCCAAAGGTTCACACTCTAAAATATTTTGTCCATAAGGACAAACTCCTACAAAATTACCAAATTACCCAAGTTTATATAATAGTGTTTCCTAAACCCCAAACCCTAACTAAACCATTCCAATTGTCTTATTCTCCTCATCTATCTATCTCTCTCTCTCTCTAGAAACCAAGCACATCTCTCTCATCCACCAAGTCCATCACCACAAACATCCACTGCAACACCAGCTCCGAGGACTGTCGCTTCCTTATTCGTCATCTACCGTACCTTCGTTGCTCCCTGCGTTGTGGTCACTACCTTTGATTTCCTTATTGTCACTACTTTCTGGTATAAATCAACATTTATCATTCACAATTATGATATTGAAATGTTCAATTTAGATGAAATTGCTCAAAAATTTTGTGATAATCTTGGTAAATTGCTCAATGTTCCTTGTATCCTTTTTTTAGCGTAACTAGAAGAATCAAAGTTATTATTTGGTTTAGATTCCTTTTGTTTTTGTTTTTTTTGTTTTGATTTTTTTTTGTTTTGATTTTTTGAATCTAATAGATATTCTCCGTATGATTGATGGTTTTATCATGTGAATCAGCATTGAAGATCATTTTTTGTTCTTTGTTTTTATTAAGATCCGTGAAGAAATGTGCTCTAAGCGAGAAGGCTATCAAAAAGATGAAGAGAGAGAGAGAGAGAGATTTGAACATATAGGGAAAAAATTGAATAGATAGGGTTTGGTTTGGCTTGGTATTGCAACAGATAGGGTTGGTTTGGCTCCATAGATAGGATTTGGCCTGGCTTCTATTTCAACAGATAGAATTTGGAAAAAAAAAAATTGAACAACCGATAAAATTTGAATAGATATTTGAACAATAAGGGAAAAAATTGAACAAATAGTTAAAAAATTTGAACTAATAGTTAAAAATTTGAACAGAAAGTTAAAATTTTTGAACAAATAGCCAAAAAATTAGACAAATAATCAAAAAAGGTCAATAGATAAATTAAGGCATAAAATTAGAAAATAAATATCCTCCAAAACAACAAAAAGAATTTCTCATCAAAATATTTTACAAATAATGGATCTTTCACTAATAAAAAACATTCACTGTATCTAATGTCTTAGACAATTACTCCATTGAACTTCATCAATTTTTTCTTGAAATTATAACTTTTTGACATATATTTAATGCTTAACCGATGCTAATTGAGTGGTGATTACAAGACCCTTTATTGCCTTTTATGGTATTGATCTGATCATACTATAATTTTTTTTTTGACACTATTTATTTGTGCAAGTCTTGCATGCATGAGATCCACATAAATAAATAATATGAAGGACAAATTATATATGTAATTATAGTAATTTGTCTCTTATATCAATTTAATTCTTATAATTTCAATTGTATCAATTTTACATTTTAATTTTTTATGTTATGTCAATTGACATATTTGATAACATTGGTTAAAAACTTATATTGTAAAAAGAAGAAAGAAGAAAGAAGAATTATTTCAATTTGAAAACTAACCGCTCAATTATTTTAAGGAGAATGAATAAATTATTTTTCTCCTTAATTTCAGTTAAATTTTTAAATGTTGTTATTAATTGGATTAGATTGAAACAATCTGAAAAATTCATAGATAAAAAATGATGTATTAAAACCAAATTAACATAAAAAAATGAAGACAAGAATTACAAATAAAATTTTAAATAGTATAAATTATTTGAAGTATTACACATGGGAGTCTGAATGATTTTCACGGTCAAGACTCAAAGATAGCGATAGGGCTTTTTGAGACAGCAAAATGCAGGGATTGCATTTTAGTTAGATGCCAATGTTCTATTTGAAGCAATTACTACTTGTAATAATGTGGTACATATCACTCTCCTCCTCCTCCTCATCATCATCATCCCCATCATCATCATCATCTTCTTCTTCTTCAAGAGACAGAGAGTAGGGTGAGCAACGAAATATATGAAGGTTTTAGATGACCTAGAAAGAGGGTTTTTTGGATGAGTTAATAATTTGATGTAGTATAAGAATAGACAATAAATTATATATTTTAATCACGCCGTCTATCTAGCTATGATTGTCAAATGTTAAAGTTATGGTAAAAATTATCTTTGAGTCACTTTGTTAGTTTCTAATTTTTTGCGTTTAATTTTCTGAAAATTAAATTTTTTATTTTTTATATATTTTTATTTTTAGTGAATTTTTTAATATTTTAAGAATTTTTTTTACTTTTTAATGCACATAATCTAGATGTACCTAAAAAGTAAAATATTTTAAAAAAATCAATAAATATACAAAAATATGAAAATGTACTGAATTTTTATTTTTATTTTCATATTTGTGATATTTAGTTTTTTTTTAAAAAAAATTCACAAATATTATACTTTTTAATTGTATTTATATTAAGTGTATCTAAAAAGTAAAAGAGTTGATTAAAATATTAAAAAAAATTCACTAGTAAAAAAAAACATGAAAAATAAAGCACTCATTTTTCAGAAAATTGAAGTTAAGAAATTGAAATCAAATATCTCATGGTTACTAAGATTGATAATGTTTATCTAGAGAAACAAATGTGTGAATCTAC
>NW_021034027.1:0-10721 GCF_004153795.1 Camellia sinensis
CCCCTCGTTGTTGTTGTTGAGAAGAGATATTTTTAATTTTTATGCACTTCATTTTTATTTTTTTATTCAACTCACTTTTTCAATTTCCTCTCATTCATTTCCTTTTTATATTTAATTTCCAAATGATCGTTAGTACTTATAGTGGTTTCTTAATGGAATTTCATTTTTATTTTATGCAATTCTTCTATTTATCCACTTGTTCATTTTATCTTCCTTTTCCTATTGAAATCCTGTTTTATTTAATATTCCAAAATAGTCTGTTAAGGTTTAGTGGTTACTTCTTGAGAACTTCATGTTTATTATCATCCATTTTTAATTTTTTCCAACATCCATTTTTATTCAATTTTCCGTTTTCTATTCAATTCCTTTTTAATTAATCTATAATCTTTAAGGTATAGCTTGGTTTTTGAATACGAACTTTCCATTTTTCAATTTTATGCAACTTTTCATTTTTATTGTTTATCAACGTCCATTTTACATTTCTTTTTTTAATTTCCAAATTGATCGTTAAGGTAGTAGGTTTCTTGAATGAATTCTTCATTTTTTTATTTTCTGCAACTTCCATTATTTATTTTATTCAAACTTTGCATTTTTATTCCATTATTTCTATTGCAATTTCCTTTTTTTTTAATTCCAAATAGATCGTTTAAGGTGTATAGTGCGTTCTTGAATGAACTTTCATTTATTTTTGAACATTTCTTTTTTAACTTCCATTTTTATTCAATTTCTTTTCAATTCAGAATTTCCCCTTTTTTATTTAATTTCAAATAATCGTTAAGCTATAGCTTGGTTCTTGACGAACTCCATTTAATTTTAGCACTCATTTTTATTTTTTCAACTTCCATTTTTTATCAATTTCTTTTCTATTTCAACTTTTCCTTTTTTTTTTTTGTTTTCAATTCCAAATTAGATCGTTAAGTATAGTTGTTTCTGTAATGAACATCCATTTTTTAATTTTATGCAACTTCAATTTTTATTTTTTAACTCCGATATTCAATTTTTTATTCTTTCATTTCCTTTTTTTTATTTAATTTCCCAAATAGACGTTAAGGATAGGGTTTTGAATGACTTCCATTGTTTATTTTATCACTTGCAGTTTCCATTTCATTTTTATTCAATTTCCTATCTCCATTCAAATTCCTTTTTTTTATTAATTTTCTAAATAGGTCGTTAAGGTAGTTGTGGTTTTGGAATAAACTTCCATGTTTTAATTTTAGGCAACTTCCGTTTTTATTGTTTTTTCCACTTGCATTTATCGATTCCTTTTCTGTTCAATTTCCTTTTTTATTTAATCTCCTAATAGATCGTTAAGGTATGTGGTTTCTTGAATGAACTTCCATTTTTAATTTTTATGAAGTTTCCATTTTCTATTTTTATTTCAACTTCATTTTTATTTAATTTATCTCCATTCAATTTCCGTTTTATTTAATTTCTAATAGATCGTTAAGGTGTAATGGTTTCTTGAATGAAAACTTTCCATTTTTTAATTTTATGCAACTTCCATTTTTATTTCAATTTCCATTTCTATTTCAATTTCCTTTTTTTAATTATATTCCAAATTTGATCGTTAAGGTATTTGGTTTCTTGAATTGAACTTCCATGTTTAATTTTATGCAGTTTCCATTTCCATTTTTATTCAACTTCATTTTATTTTAATTTTTATCTCCATTCAATTCTTTTTTTATTTAATTTTCCCAATAGATCGTTAAGGTTATAGTGGTTTCTTGAATGAAACTTCCATGTTAATTTTATCGCAGGTTTCCATTTCCTTTTTTTCAACTTCTATTTTTATTCAATTTTCACCACCATTCTATTCCTTTTTTTATATAATTTCCAAAATAGGTCGTTAAGGTTTTAGGGGTTTCTTGATGAACTTCCATTTTTTTAATTTATGCAACTTCCATTCGTATTTTTATTCAACTTCCATTTTCATTCAATTTTCCTTTTCAATTCCAATTTCCTTTTTTATTTTAATTTCCAAATCAGATCGTTAAGTATATAGTGGTTTCATGAATGAACTTCCATGTTTTTAATTTTCTGCAGTTTCATATCTATTTTTATTCACTTCTATTTTTATTAAATTTCCATCTCCATTCAATTTCCTTTTTTATTTAATTTCCAAAATAGATTCTTTAAAGGTATATGGTTTCTTGAATTGAACTTTCATTTTTTCATTTTATGCAGCTTCATTTTCATTTTTATTCAACTTTCTATTTTTATTCAATTCCCTTTTTCTATTGAATTTCCTTTTTATTTAATTTCCAAATAGATCGTTAAGGTTATGGTTTCTTGAATGAATTTCCATGTTTAATTTTATGCTGTTTCCACTTCTATTTTTATTCAACTTCTATTTTATTCAAGTTTCCATTCTCCATTCAATTTCCTTTTTTTATTTAATTTCCAAATAGATCGTTAAGGTATAGTGGTTTCTTGAATGAACTTTCATTTTTAAATTTTATATAACTTCCATTTTTATTTTATTGAACTTCGTTTTTTATTCAATTTCTTTTTATTGACTTTCCCTTTTTATTTAGTTTGCAAATAGATCGTTAAGGTGTAGTGGTTTCTTGAATGAACATTCCATTTTAATTTTATGCAACTTCCATTCGTATTTTTATTCAACTGTCCATTTCATTCAATTTCCTTTCAATCAATTTCCTTTTTTATTTAATTTCCAAATAGATCGTTAAGGTATAGTGGTTTCATGAATGTACTTCCATGTTTAATTTTATGCAACTTTCATTTTTATTTTTATTCAACTTCCATTTTTATTCAATTTCCTTCTCTATTGATTATCCTTTCTTATTTAATTTCCAAATAGATCGTTAAGGTATAGTGGTTTCATGAATGAACTTCCGTGTTTAATTTTATGCAGTTTTCATTTCTATTTATATTCAACTTCTATTTTTATTAAATTTCCATTTCCATTCGATTTCCTTTTTTATTTAATTTACAAATAGATCGTTAAGTTATAGTGGTTTCTTGAATGAATTTGCATATTTAATTTTATGTTGTTTCCACTTCTATTTTTATTCAACTTCTATTTTTATTCAATTTCCATCTCCATTCAATTTCCTTTTTTTATTTAATTTCCAAATAGATCGTTAAGGTATAGCAGTTTCTTTGTTGAACTTTCATTTTTAATTTTATGCAACTTGCATTTTTATTTTTATTCAACTTCCATTTTTATTCAATTTCCTTTTCTATTGAATATCCTTTCTTATTTAATTTCCAAATAGATCGTTAAGGTTTAGTGGTTTCTTGAATGAACATCCATTTTTAATTTTCTGCAACTTCCATTTTTATTCAATTTCCTTTTCTATTCAATTTTCTTTTTTATTTAATTTAAGGTATACTGGTTTCTGGAATGAACTTTCATTTTTAATCTTATGCAACTTTCATTTTTATTTTTATTCAACTTCCATTTTCTATTCCATTTCCTTTTTTTATTTAATTTTCAAATTGATCGTTAAGGTATAGTGGTTTCTTTAATGAATTTTCATTTTTATTTTTATGCAACTTCCATTTCTATTTTTATCAAACTTTCATTTTTATTCAATTTCCTTTCCTATTGAATTTCCTTTTTTATTTAATTTCCAAATTGATCGTTAAGGTTTAGTGGTTACTTGAATGAACGTTCAATTTTAATTTTATGCAACTTCCATTTTTACTTTTATTCAACTTCCATTTTTATTCAATTTCATTTTCAATTCAATTTCCTTTTTTTATTTAATTTCCAAATAGATCTTTAAGTGTTATAGCGATCCCGGTTTCCCTTTTTTTTAACTGTTGTATCCGGACTTAGGTTCCGTGGAGTTGGTTGTTGTATATGTTTTGTTTACATCCTTTACTCCTTGCATTCGAGTCTTGGGTTGTGTTGTGCGAGTTTGAAATAGGTTGGTTGAACCTAGAAACCAGGAGTAGTTGCCCAGATTTTGGCCTTCACGCTTGAGCGTGGATTTTGACGCTCGAGCGGGCCCTTCATTGTTGTCTGTTCGCTCGAGCGGGGTTTTCGACGCTCGAGCGGGGTTTTCGACGCTCGAGCGTAGTTTTCCATCTTCCAATATCTCCTCTGCAGTGTTGTACGCTCGAGCGGGAGTTTTGACACTCGAGCGGGATGTTGTGTGTTACACTCGAGCGGGAGGGTTGACGCTCGAGCGGAGTCCTGGTTCTGTAAAAGTTCTGGGAGTGTGTATCCGCCGCTCGAGCGGGATTGTTGACGCTCGAGCGGGGAGTTTGACGCTCGAGCGGGGCCGCTCGAGCGGGATTATTGACGCTCGAGCGGGAGTCTGTGAGTGACGCTCGAGCGGGGCGTTGGATGCTCGAGCGGGGCGACTGGGTTAAAGATCCGTGTTTTGGCTTTTCAAATCATTTTGTCCATTCTCTTTCTCTCTCTTACTTTCCAAAAAGTCATTTTGAGAGCTCCTCTCTCTAGAAACTCCCTTCTCTCTAGGGTTTGATCTAGTTAGAGTGTTTTCCTCTCCTTCGGCCTTTGTAAGAGTTGTGTTGATCGTCGAGGGCGTCGTTTTGATCCGAGAATCTTGGCTTTTGGAGCACTTTGGTTTTGGTCTCTTCTCCATCCGAGCTCTAACTTTGAGGTAGGGATAACCTACTCCTTACTATGGGTTTTGTCTTTAAATTTTAGTAGTTTGAGATGTTGGAGTTGGTTTGGTAATTTTGTGAAAGTTTGAGACTTTTGTGCAAATTTACAAAGTTGGGGTTTTAACTATATAAAAGCCTAGATGCATGTTTGGCATGGAAAAGTGGAATTTATGTTAAAACATTAATGAAAAGGGAACCTAAGGGTTGCAATGTTAATTATGAAAAATATCCTAATTACATTGGTTAATTAATTTGTAAAATTAATTGTGAGAAATGAGGAATTGAAGTGGAAATGTTGAGATTGGGATGTATGGGATTAAAGAGTGTAGTTGGATTTTATATCACTCACCTAGTTGGAAATGCTGACTTTATATCCATTTGTTGCATTTATATTCTGTATAGAAATAACTGCTTTGGGCTATCGGTGGAGGATAGTCTTGATTGTTGTAGACAATGCATGATGATTAGGCAAACTAAAACTAATCACCGGAATGTGTCATTGAGTATGACTTGTCCTACATTAAATGTTATGTATTGGTTGATGATGTGTATAATTATTGTTTATATGCATTGTGTTGTGTTGGAGGAGATAGGGGATGTACTCCACGGTTTAGGGGATGATAGGGGATGGACCTCTAAACTGGATGTTGTTTGGGAGAAGATAGGGGATGGACTCCCACTACAAGAAAAAACACTTTTGGCGACCACAATTTTTTGGTCGCGAAAAATCACCTTTTGGCAACCAAAAAAAAAAGTTGGTCGCGGAAAGTATACTATTGGCGACCAAAGGCTTTTTTGGTCGCGGAAGATCACCTTTTGGCGACCAAAAAAAAAAGTTGGTCGCGAAAAGTCTACTATTGGCGACCAGAGGATTTTTTTGTCGCGGAAGATTACCCTTTGACGACCAAAAAAAAAAGTTGGTCCCGAAAAGTTATGGCGGGATAAATTTTTTTTAAAAAAATGATACTACAGTAATCACATGCTATTTTTCTATTTAGGCATTAAAAGTTTTATAAAATAATATATAACTCAATTTTTATGGGTTATATATTTTTTTTGTCAAATATGAACAAGAAGTATGTTATTGGCAGAGTGGCAGAGTGGATTGGGTGCATGGTGACTCCTTGGTCAGGAGTTCAAGTCCCAGGGAGCACAAAAGAATTATTTTTTTTGGGTCAAGGCGCTGACTTTTGGCGACCAACTTATCTTTGGTCGCTAAAAGTTTACTTTTGGCTAATATGAATTGGACTTTCCGTGACCAAAAAAGTTGGTCGCGAATGGTCACTTTTAGCGACCAAAGGCTTTTTTGGTCGCAGAAAACTATCTGTGACGAGGCTTTAGCGACCAACTCGCGACCAACATATTTTGGTCGCGAAAAGGTTTTAGCGACCAAATATGGTACTTTTCGCGACCAAACATGTTCGTCACGGAAAGTGTTTTTTCTAGTAGTGTGGGCTCCATCCTACACCATGAGGGGCCTATAAATAGCACCCATACATAGCTTTACAAGGAGTTGATTTTAGAGAGACAATTTTTGGAAGAGAACTAATTTTCCTTTTCCATTATCTACCTTGAGAGTGAAAGTAGGAGATCCATGGAAGAGTTTTTCCATTATTCTCTTTCTAACTACTTTGTCTTCTTCTTTACCAAATCTCTTGTCTCTATCATCTTTTTGCTATTGTGTTTTTAATTGCAACCGTTGAAAAATCTGAATCTCTCATCATTTCTAGAAGATTTGAAGCTTCTGGCAACCTTTGAATTTTCCAGCAAACATTCGAAGATTCCTGTGAATTTTCCAACAACCTTCGAATTTTCTGACAACATCCCCAGACCCTCTCACTTACATAATCTAAAACTAAAGCCATTAAAATTATATTAAAATTTGACCCGATTAAGTTTACTGTGGTAAAATTTTTATGAGAGAATGGTTGAAATTATTTACAAGCGTGTTTTTTTTTTTGAGTCACGTTGTAGGAAATTAGATTTGTTAATAAAGTTAATGAACTGAAGTGTATCACTTAAAGGGACCGCCACTAATTCGCTAGCTGAACTCTTGACCTTTTCCTCACTGCACCCAAAGTGCAGTTACACGCCAAACTTACCACAAGGGCATTGCTAGAGTTTATTAGGTAGTATTTGTGGATAAATTGGCTTCGATTAAATTTGTTCAAAATAACTTATTTATTTTCTTCTTAAAAATAGTTCCCAACTAAGAAAATTTTTTACTAAAGATTTTAAAAATGAAACCAAAGATTCGCTATTTCTGCCCATCAAAACACTTTCACTTATTTATATATATAATTTTACATATTGAATAATATTTTAATGTTGT
This sequence comes from Camellia sinensis, assembly GCF_004153795.1. NCBI lineage: Eukaryota > Viridiplantae > Streptophyta > Magnoliopsida > Ericales > Theaceae > Camellia > Camellia sinensis. The sequence continues at coordinate 6,935 of NW_021034027.1, forward strand.
TAGAGATAATTCGAGCAGTCATTGGCATTATTTTCTTAACTTTGTATGGAAAAAAGTTCAACTGTTTTTTTAATAGAAATAGGACGAATTACATTAACAGTGTATGTGGTTTGAGTCTTGTGTTATTTTAATCCTTGACCTTTTAATCATGATATATTTGATTATAAATTTTAAATTTCATTCTAAATAAGGATAATTGAAAAAATCGTTCCTTTGCAAATAGAAAATGCTTCATTTCAAGGGGCAAAGTCATCAATTTAATAAAATATAAACTAGTTCGATAAAAATAAATGTCAAAAAATTATTTTTGAATTTTTTAAAAATTATTTCTACCTACCAAAGATAAAATTATATAAAAATGATAAATCTTTTATATTTTTAATTTTTTACTAAATTAATTTTTAGTATGTGTTTGGATTGTTTGGTTGATGTTTTTGTTTTTGTTGTTAACAAATATTTTTGGATGGTTATTATGTAATGGATGGTTATTAAGTTTTTAATGTGTAATCGATATGTTTAATATATGAAATGTTTTCAGTTCTGGACTTTTTGATTTAATGGATTGATTTAATAATGACATTAAAGTTGTCGCCATATTTGACTTTTGAAAAAATATAAACTAATTTAATAAAAATAAATATTAAAAAATTTTAATTTAAAAAAATTATTTTTACCCTTCCAAAAGATAAAATTATATAAAAATGATGTGTTTTTATTTTTTTTACCAATTTAATTTTTAGTTTTTTGGAAAAAAAATTTCTGAAAACTAAATCAAACAGAACTTTATAACTAAGAAAGTGCCAGAATTATTCATTAAAAAATGTCATTACATTTCAAACAACATACAAGTTAACTAATATATAATAAGTTGTATAACGACTTTACTCTTGAAATTGATCATTTACAAAGGAAATATCTTTAATTATCCTTATTTAAAATAAGATTCAAAATTTAAAATCAAATATATTATAATTAAAAAAATTAAGAATTAAAGTAAGACAGCTTTCAAATTATATGAGTGGTTAGTATAATTCACCCATGAAAAAGAAGAAGAAAGTCTGAAGAGGTTTTGCCCACAGTTGAGTGCCACTTCGGGAGCGTCTGGTTCTAGGCAGACGCAGGGTTTTCAGCCAGCTCAGTCTGTGCAGGCCTCGAGGGCCAATCTGGGAGCTTCGTCATCTCAGTTAGTGCATCAGGCTTATGCGCCGAGGGGTGAGCAAGTTAAGCAGAGACCTATAGGGCGTGTGTATGTTGTTACCGCATACCCAACAATGCTATGTAATTAGGTAGTGAGAGGTACTTTTCTGTTTTGCAACTCGGTTGCTAGTGTGTTGATAGACACGGGTGCATCTCATTCTTTTGTATCTGCTGCATTTGCATCTGGTTTGGGATTGGAGTTAGCACAGTTAGCATCTCCTATTTGTGTGGTATCGCCTTTGGGTGGTGAGTTGATTCTGAAACAGGGTGTTAGAGGATGTGATATAGAGGTCGCCGATTATAGGCTTCCTTTTTCGTTTGTTGTCATGCCCATGAAGGGCTTTGATGTTATTTTGGGTACGGACTGGCTATCGTCATACCGGGCTGTTATTGATTGCTACCGCCAGAGGGTCACGTTATGTACCTTGAGCGGGGAGTGGTTCCATTTCTTGGGAGACCGGGTTGGTAGTGCTTTGCCACCGGGGTATGATTCGAGAGGGCAGAGTGAGCTTAGTGGTCTACTTGCTAGCTTCATGAGTGGTGAGTGTGATGAGACCCAGACTGTGTTACCAAGGGTGGTTTGTGAGTACTCGGATGTTTTTCCCGAGGACCTTGTTAGTTTGCCACCTCAGCGAGAGATAGAGTTCTCTATTGATTTGGTGCCCGGCATGGCGCCGATTTCTATGGCACCTTATCGTTTTGCCCCAGCCGAATTGAGTGAGTTGAAGATCTAGCTCCAGGAGTTGCTGGATAAAGGTTTTGTTCACCCTAGTGTTTCACCGTGGGGAGCACCGACCCTCTTTGCTAAAAAGAAAGATGGTGCCTTGAGGTTGTGCATCGACTACCGGAAATTGAATAGGGCTACGGTCAAGAATAAGTACCCTATGCCCCGTATAGATGATTTGTTTGATCAGTTGAAGGGTTCCCGTTGCTTCTCTAAGGTAGACTTGAGATCGGGTTACCATCAGTTGAGGGTCAGGGAGGAGGATATCCCGAAGACGGCATTCGGTACGCGGTATGGCCACTATGAGTTTCTGGTGATGCCATTTGGGCTTACCAATGCACCGGCAGTCTTTATGGACTTGATGAACTGGATCTTCCGGGAATTCTTGGATCGTTTCGTAGTCGTCTTCGTGGATGACATCCTGATTTATTCACCTTCAGAGGAGGAGCACGAGGCACACTTGAGAGTGGTGCTTGAGTTACTTAGAGCCCATAGGCTGTACGCCAAGTTTGGGAAGTGTGAGTTCTGGCTGGAAGAAGTCAAGTTCTTAGGCCATGTGGTATCCGGGGAAGGGGTGTCTGTCGATGCATCCAAGGTTGAGGCAGTGCAAGATTGGGCACAACCTAAGAGTGTGTTTGAGATCCGCAGTTTTCTGGGATTGGATGGGTACTATCGTCGGTTTGTGAAAGATTTCTCCAGGCTAGCTTCGCCGTTGACTAGATTGACGCGGAAAGGGGTCAAGTATGTGTGGAGTGAGACTTGTGAAAAGTCGTTCCAAGAGTTGAAGGTTAGGTTGACCACCGCTCCGGTTTTGATTATTCCGGAGAGAGGGTTGGGGTATGCAGTTTATTGTGATGCCTCACGAGAGGGTTTGGGTTGTGTGTTGATGCAAGAGGGGAAAGTGGTAGCCTACAGCTCACGTCAGTTGAAAATACACAAGAAGAATTACCCTACACACGACTTAGAGTTAGCCGCGGTGATTTTTGCCTTGAAGATTTGGAGGCACTACCTTTATGGTGAGAGATTCGAGGTGTTCTCGGACCACAAGAGTTTGAAGTATCTGTTTACACAGAAGGACTTGAATTTGAGGCAGAGGAGGTGGATGGAGTTCATTGAGGATTATGACTTTGAGTTGCACTATCACCCGGGAAAGGCCAATGTTGTGGCCAATGCCCTTAGTAGGAAATCCATTAGTGATGTAGCTTGTATAGCCATCCGGGAATGGGAGATGTTGGGTGCACTTGGCGAGTTTGATTTGCTTCTGGGCAAATCTGTTGAGGCTGCGGCCTTGTTTTCTGTAGTGGCGCAGCCTACACTAGTGACAAGGGTGTTAGAGGCGCAGAGGGTGACCTTGAGGTAGAATCCCTCCGAGAGAAGATCTCCAGTGGGAAGGTTGAGAAAGGTTTGACGGTGTATCCCGACCTGAGTGCGAGATACAGAGACCGTTTATTTGTGTCGGAGTCTTGCCGAGAGGAAGTACTCCGAGAGTTTCATCATTCGCGCTTTGCGGTGCATCCCGGAGGTACTAAGATGTATCGGGATTTGGGTCGCCAGTTTTGGTGGCGAGGTATGAAGAGGGATGTGGCAGCTTTCGTGTCAAAGTGCCTTACTTGTCAGCAAGTGAAGGCCGAGCATTAGAGGTCAGCGGGTTTGTTACAACCCTTGCCTATTGCCGAGTGGAAGTGGGAGCATGTCACTATGGACTTCGTTGTAGGTCTTTCGAGGACTCAGCGGGGTAGTGATGCTATTTGGGTGGTTGTAGACCGGTTGACTAAGTCGGCGCACTTCATTCCTATGCGCGTGAGAGATTCGGTAGATCATCTCGCCGACATGTATATTCGGGACATAGTGAGATTGCACGGGGCC
>NW_021034028.1:4370-14666 GCF_004153795.1 Camellia sinensis
CTTTCGACCTAGTGCATATTCGGATCCATAGTGACCATTCCAAGCTAGGACAGGTTGCTTACCCGTTTATAGGTTGTTTGAAACCACTGCGTGCGTTGTGAAACCCTAGCTCCTGACAAAATAGGACAGGGAAACCCTACTCCTTCATAGGGGTGTTTTGGCTCTCACTTGCTTGCTATGTGCTTTTAGGGTGTGTCCCTACAGGAATGTATGTAACAGTTTGCAAGTCTGGGTATCAGGCCTGCGGGCATCAGTATTTGGGAATCAGCTTTACTTGAGGGTATCAGTTTACAGGCGGACTTTTGGGCAAAATTCAGTAGAGAGCACAGTTATTCGGCTGCTCATATCTGTTTTTGTGAAATCAGGCTGAGATGCTGCATGTTTTCTCTTTTGCTATGGTAGTCTTGGAACCATAGCTTCAGAAGGCTCCGATATCTCCCGGGTTCATCGGACTTGTGCTGGTAGACTTTGTCAGGTCAGAGATTCAATTCAAGGGCAAATCAGTGTTCCTCCGCCAGAGGCAGGGTAAAAGGGCCAGTCAGGCACAGATCACCAGTTCAGCAGTTACCATATCAGTGGCCCTTATCCGCCCCACCAGTGAATAGTCAGGCTGAGGCCTCAGTTTTTATCAGTTTTTAGTCACCCCATCAGTCAGTCAGCCGGAACAGCAGAACATGGCAGGGATGGAGGAAATGATGCGTCAACTCCAAGAAAGTATGAAACTCATGCAGCAAGACGCTGCCCGCTAGACGGAATTTGCCAAACAGCAGGCTGCAATCATGGCTCAACAGACAGAGTTAATTTCCCGGCTACAGCAGCAAAACCGGAGCATCTGCTTCGTACCAAGCCCCTCTCCCACCAGGAGTCCCAGCACCCAAGGAGGCACCAAATGGCCAGGGAGATACGGACATTCCGACATGACTGGCTCCGCCCCCAATCCTACCCCAATTACCCAAAACACCCACCAACCTGTCGGATTCTCCCTTTGAGTCCGAGGTGGACCCCACAGCATTGAAGATGAGCAAGTTTAAAAAATTGTTCAAGAAATCTCTGGGCGTCAAGTCCATCCCGGACATTGAGGATGGATATACCGATGCGGTTGTGACGCTGCCAGACCGCTTTAAAATGCCACATATCGACCACTTTGACGGATCTAGGGATCCCCTGGTGCATCTCCGGTTGTTCTCAGATATACTACGGCCGATGGGCCTCACTAGACCGCAGAAGCTTTCATTGTTCGGCCGGACCTTGTTAGGTGTGGCCGCTATCTGGTATGCAAAATTAGAAGACGATGTCAAACGGAATGGGGATGAGATGGCTGAGGCCTTCATTGCGCAATACTCCTATAACACACAAATCGAGGTCACAACCCGTGATCTTGAGACAACAAGGCAAGAGCCTAAGGAGAGTTTTTCTAATTTTGTAGCCCGCTGGAGGCCAAGGCCTCAATGATGGACCTTAGGACCACTGACAAAGATCAAATTTGGGATGATTGTGCCATCGTCAACCCAAGCTTATGTAGAAAATGATCGTTCTCCCATTCCTCACCTTTTCAAACTACATGAGATGGCGAGTTAAGATCGGGACGGTGTATGAGCAGGGCTTTCTTGACCAGGAGAAGAGTAGCCAGGAGGCATCTTTCCGCAGCTTCAAATGGACCACAGTGGTGATGCGTGCAAGTCTTCTGAAGTGGGTTGGTTTACCACTCTGCATCAAAAACACTACCCATTCACGTGTCGTCGGAACGTAGGCTCACAAGAAACCAATATCCCACCTCGGTCAAGAGGGTTTTACCCCACTTCACTATGCTTTGTCAAGGCTCTTCAGGTCTTACTCGGAAGGACATTGAAACCGTTGGCAACGGCACCTACTCGTCCTATCACTGCAAGCATGACCGACTAATTACTGTTGCCGACCATCAACAAACGGTCATGACAGCCGGCAGTTGTTTCGTCTGCGCTGATGTACAAGATCTGTTTGACACGAGGTCATCCGCCGCACCAGGGTCTGCAAGTCTATCGGACTTGGATCAGTGAACTTGTGGGGGATATGTGTTGATGGTGATGGCGGGATGAACCAGCTGCGAGTGGACTTCGATTTACTCCAGATGTGGGTGTGGCACGCACTGTCTTTGAGAATTGTGATGTGTTTTGTATTTTCTGCTTGGGTATTGGTCAGTTTTGTTGTTGTGCTAGTCGTCTTTTTGTCTGTGTCAGTTGGGTCGGTCTGGTGTATCGGGTACTGTCCTTGTTATGCTAGAGTGGGTGATCCCGGTGGCATTACCTCGATATCACTTATTTTTTGTTTTGTGTCTGTCTTTTCTTCCTTTTTGAGTTTGTTTCTGCGGGGAGCAGTAACACCAAAAGACTTTTAGTGAAACGCAGTGGTTTTATGTTTTTGTGGCTTGCTTTGCCTTGTGCGGATTTGCCAAAATATTGAATGAACGCAGTACTTTTTGCCACTTTCTGTTGCTTGAATCTTTGCTTGACTAGCTTTTCAACTTTTTCTCACTGCGGATTGAAATGAAGAGAAAGGGAATTCCTGGGATTTGCAATAATTTGATCAACGTTGGAGAGAAGAGAGGCGTGCTAAGCCTTATGATGACGTCATGTTTTGTTATGTGAGGTATGGAAGACCTAGCTGATCCAGGATTTGGATTCTTAACTGTCTTCAGCACGAGCGATTTGTCCTTACTTAAAAAAATTAAAAAATGTTTGCGCAGATATCAGCGAGACCTGTGTGGAATCGCTTTGAGATTGTGCGTTTAGGATCACTCTCAGCATTGAGCTCAACCTTTTGCTACACCTTAAACTTGGATTCGGAATGTTAAACGGTCATTGACAATATGGGGCCTGGTGGCTAGATTTTGAAGACCTCGAACTAGGGGCACAAATGTCAAATGCGCTCGAGAGTCAAAGATGGTCTTTTTACGAACAGGGAAGACTTGGCAAGAATGCCAAAATCCAGAAATGGGAAAGGAGAAGGAGGCTTGAAGACATCGAGTTCCTATCACAACATAGGGCAATCACCCCTCCATTGGATGGAACTTTACTCATCGAGAAAAGCCATTCTTCTGGATTTCAGATGATTTCAAGATCTCAACCATTCAAGCATGGACAGCTACAATTTTACCTTGAGAGGGTCACTGGGTCGAAAACCCGGAAGGGATCCCAGCAAAGTTAGAGAAGAAAAAAAGGACGAAAAGAAAAATGCAAAAAAAAAGAAACTGAGAAAAAGAAAAAAAATCTGAAAGATTGAAGAAAGAAAATGAAAAGAAATGAAAAGAAAGCGAACAAAGCTGCAGGTTGAATCCGGGGGGTGACCTTCGGCAAAAGTTTGAGGCAAAAGTGAGAGGTTATTTACCGAGTGTACTTAATCCCGAAAATCCATTAGGATGTTAACATCTTTTGGGGATACGTAAGCACTCATTCTGAGTCCAGCGTAAACAATATCAAATCGACTGTGTCCATGTAATGGTTTTGATCATCTTTGTCTTCTTGTATCTGAGAGTTCGGTTGTGATCGTTACTTCTGAGGGATGACTAAAATGGACTGCGGTGCATTTAGACAAGGGGTCACTTTCCGTTGACATACAGTGTTGCCGGTTGCTATTCAAACAGGGTCAACTTTCTGTTGCTAGTGTCTTCAAGCAAGGGGCATTTTCCTTCGGATTAAGGCATGTGCATTTCGAGGGTAGGTTCTGTGCTCGTTGAGCAGTAGCGATGTGTTGCAAAACATTTTTGAGATTTTTCTGAGGTTGCTTTTTCTCGAAAGTATTCATTTTCCCAAATGGACGTTTCTTGGACCAAGGAAAATTTTCGGTGCTCACACTAACTTGCTGTTTTAAATCAAAAAATCGAACAAGATGTTAAAACTACTCTCTGTTTAGTCAAATTGTCTTAGTGGGAATCAAAACAAAAAATTGGTCAATGTTGAACTAGGGACATGTTGAGTCAGCCTCCTGTTTTCCCGTCGTAATGCATTGCAGAAAGGGCACCTAGGCCGGAAGGGCACCTAGTTCGCCTAGAAGGCACAACGGAAGCTAACAGAAAGGCTGATAAGCTCTAATTATCCCTCTGAGGAGCGAGGTATAAGGACAAGTGGAAGCACGGACTGGATGGGCAGGTTATTCACTCCTTATCGGACAGATCTGAAATCACGTCACTCCCGGGAGCATTGTCAAACGATGTCAATTGCATTGTTGTTGGTCTGGTCGCAGTTGCAACCCCTATGTGGGAGAAACTCACTGTTAGTGAACAAGAAAGAGACTCTGCAGAATGTTAGGGGCAAGAGCCGCATTTGATGTTTATCATCAAGCCACCAGGGGGAGGGATAAAATGAGAAAGATTGAAGAATTAGAGAGATGTGCACGAGAGAAAAGTGGGAAAAAGGCTTTTTCGACAAAAAAAAAAAAGGGAGAGCCACGGGGCCGGTGATGTGAGATCACAATGGAAAGGGTGGGAAACAATACCTAGAGAAAACAGGTCCTGTGACGTCTGGTGTCGTGTCTTTTTGTTTTTATCTCGATTTTGTCTTTGAGTCGTGTGTTGGACTGCTATTCTGTTGGTTAGGTTGTTTACCTTTTTGTTTCATTGTTGAGTCGTAGCTGCGCTATGTTCAGTTGTAGGCTCATATCCAGTTCGAGGCTACATTTTTCATTTCAAAATAAATCATTTTGCGTCCGGAGTGCCGGTGCCGTGCGTTCTCCAACACTGTGCAAAACAGATTCGGTCTTTCATAAAACCGTAGGGTCACCCAGGTATGTCAGAACAGTAAAGCGAACCGGTGAAGCTATAATGGGTGTCAGGACTACAACCGCAGGAAAAAAAGGGCAAGTTCGGGGTATCTGAGTTTGTTTAACTTTAGTAAGTGCCGAGACTACATTCCGTGTGGATCTCTTCAGGTCTTGCCAAGCTTTGAAGTACGAGTGTGCCTTACCTCAGCTCAGATATCTCTTCAAGCAGATGGCGATCAAAGTGCTCTCCCTGAGTACCATTCCGGCAAGGCTCGTGGGCCATGTTGCATGAGTTCCTGGCGAACACACTGCGATGGTGGAACTAGAGTTCGGAATGGTTGTTGCTAGAATGCAAGGTTCGGGATTTGCCGAGGACTAAAGTTGGTTTAAATACAGGGGGGAGTGTCCTCTGATTGAAATCTGTATAGGGAGCCATAGGTTGAGATAGGTGTCATGACCTCAATTCTGGGAGACCGAAACCAACGCTGTCTGTTACCGTTGGAGGAATAGTGAAGGTTATGAATTGATCGGAAGAAGGGCGCGTCAAGCGTGCTACGTGAGAACCTGGTCAGTTGATTTCAGAAGACTATTGTACTGTAGCTTGAAGGTAAGTGTTGGAAGAGCACGAAGGTTGGGACATCCCTCAGAGTGAGGCGGGTTCAATCGCCACTACCCCATGAGGTTGGCTTTCGAAAGCGCCGCTATGTTGTTATTGCGTTCCTTAAACTCATGATTGCTATTGCATGTACCTATCAGTTTCTTTTCATTATGATGATATTGTATGTACGGTTATTCAAGGAAGGTTCCGTTTAGATCATTACATTTCTGTTTCACATAACACTTTACTATTTTTTTGGTTCACACACTTCCACTTCATTCGTTAGTGTATCAATCTACATTCATTTTATATTAGTGTATCATCACACTCTCTCGGACTTAGTGTATCAATCACATTCTTTATTTTGTGTATCTATCAATACATTCTCGTTTTGTGTATCTCACACTTCACTTTCATTCATTGTGTATAGTCACACTTCATTCAACTTTTGTGTATCTATCAACCATTCTATTTTGTGTATTCAGGCACATATTCACCTTGTGTATCTATCACATACGTCTCGTTTTGTGTATCATCACACTTTCATTCTTTTAGTGTATCATACCTTTCATTCATTTTAGTTATTATCTACTTGTTCATTGGTGCATTCATCCATTCGTGATCACGTTTTGCGGATCCATACACTTGTTCGCTAAGTGATCTATATCACTTTGTGTTCACCTTTTAGTGTATCCATCGCACTTGTTCTTTGTGATCTATCAACTTTGTGGTCATTTTTTGTATATCTATCATACTCTGTTCACATGTGCATCTATCACACTTTGTGTCAATTTTCGAATATTATCTATTCTACTTGTTCAGCTAAGTGCACTATCACACTTCGCGATAACCTTTTGTGTATCCATCACACTTGTTCACTAAGTAGCATCTATACCACTTCGCGATTCCTGTTAGTGTATCATATCATAATTGTTCCAAGTGGCTGATCACACTTTGTGTTCACCTTCTTGTGTATCCATTTCAACTTGTCACTAGTGCCATCTTCACATTGTGTTCACCTTTGTGTATCCATCCCTTGTTACATAGTGATCATCACACTTCGCGATCACCTTTAGTGTTATCTATCATAACTTGTTTCACTAAGTTGGATTATCACATTTTGTGTTTACCTTTTGTGTTCATCAGCACTTGTTCATAAGTGCATCATCACTTCGTTTCACCTTTAGGTATCATACCTTTGTTGCACTAGTGATCTATCACATTCGTATCACCTTTTAGTTGTATCCATCCATTGGTTCATAAGTGGCTCTTCAACACATTGTGTTCCTTTTTTGTGTATCCTCAACTTGTTCACTGAGTGATCTATCACACTTCGTGTTCTTTGTGTTCCATCCACTTGTTCACTAGTGATCGATCACAACTTGTGTCTTCACCTTTTGTGTTCTACTTGTTCACTAAGATGATTCTTATCACCACTTGGTGTTAACCTTTTGTGTATCAGCACACTCGTTCACTAGTGCATCTTATCAACTTATTGTGGTCTTTGTGTTATCCATCACAGTTGTTTACTAGTGATCTATCACACTTTCGCATCACTTTTAGTGTATCTATCATACTTGTTCCTAAGTGCATCTTTCACCTTTCGTGCTCCCTTTTGTGTTATCAACGTTTCTTTGTGTATCCATCGCACGTTCGCTTTGTGTATTCCTCACACGCCGCCATTGTATAGTCTACTGTTCACTTGTGTTCCAATCACTACACTCGCTTTGTTGTGTCTATTCGACTTATTACTCCCTCTGTGTATCATCACACTTTGTTCACTTGTTGAGTCCATAATTTGGTCTTAATCCTTACTTGATGAAATGTCGTTGTGTGGCCTTGGCATTTTGCTTAAAACTGTTGCGTGTGGCGTTCATTACAGCTTGCTTGTATTTTTTTTTTTATTTACTTTTGCATGTCTGGTTACATCCGGGTTTGTTGCATCATTTTGCATGCCCCGTGCTGGGGCACAGCTGTGTTATCTTGTTGTTTGTCTAAGTCTTCGGCCTTGTCAAAAATGGGTCGTTCGTGGGCTATGACAATCACTCCGTCACGTATGACTTCCGGTTACTGTCAAAGAGGTGCAACTGGTCGAACCATTTTTGATCGACTTAAGACTCAGAGTACCAGTTGAGCGCCGGTGATATTGCATTTTGTACTCGTTCTGAGGCTTCAGAGTCTCGGCTGAGAGCGTGCCTCCGACTTCGGTGCCACTTTTTGTGCCTTGCCTCGATTGCTAATAGGGCCTGTTTTTCTCCATTTTTCTTCCCTGAAGGAGGGAGAGGTCTCGCGCCATCTCTCCAGTGGCGTAGGCTAACGTTTTCATGGTCGTAGGCCATTTTTCCCGTTCGGGCCATGGTTTTCTGATTTTCAGAGCGTCGGCTAGTTGTGCCTCGGTTCGGGACCGCTTGCTACCTCTGATTGGCTCTGTTTTTGGCACAACGTCTTTCCTCCATTTTAGGGACGTGGCCCTGGGACCACCTTGTTGGTATGCCAATTTCGGTGTAACAGCGTGTTTTTCAGGGCCCAAACGCGCGTTTTGGCCCCCGACTTCGTTTTGAATCCGTTTTGCGTCCATTTTGGTATAGACCCTATTTTCACTGTGTAGGGAGGTGGTTCGATTGGTCTGCCGACCACTTTCCCTGAAAGCCAATTTTCCATTTTCTCTCTGCCAAAGCCAGTTTTTCTGACGAAGCTCGGTTTTTCCCACTTTTGAGCCACATTTTCTGGTTCATCCACCATTGTGATTGTGTCATCTTGGGAGCCACCAATGGGAGGCGGCTAGGAATTCATACGTTTGACCTTTTGACATTGTTAAAGCGTGTTTTTCTCTGCTAGGTAACTTTCTGATTTTTCTCTACCGGGATGTGTTCTATTCTGGGAGGCCCCCTTTCTAGGTAGGCTGACGCAGGAATTCTGACTTTTGACCCCTGGTCGGCGCGGGGAGTGGCCGGCCGGACACTTGAATGGCCGGCTGCTTATTGCTTTCTCTCTTGAGTTGTAATTCCGTTTGTGCCAGCTGGAGACCATTTGGCACTCTCCGTACACGTGTTATGGAGGAGTCTTTGAAGCTTCCAAGAGAGCTTTAGCCTTTATTCTCTATAAGATCAGGCCCTCTCTTTCATATCAAGGTTAGACATTTTCGGCGAGGACATAACCCTCCACTCACATTGCTACTATTCCAGCTCCAAAAACCTAACTTTTTGGTTCATTTCATTACATCCTTGACCGCACCTCCATATCCATTCCGCACCTTGGAGCATTTGAAGGTTGAGGAGCTCATCAACTTGGTCAAAGTGTAGAGGTCGGTCTTCAAGGGTAGTCTATTTCCCTCATTTTTGATTATTTTGCTTACTTTGCTCCTTTGCAAATTTGCGGGCCTTTGTTAAACTGAAGTAGTCATTATGTTGGCTCTTTTATGTTTGTGGGTGAACACTTTTTTGTTTGAAGCCTCATACACCCTTGATGCTTTACCTGTTTGTAGGCCTATTTTGCTCATATTCTTGGTCCTAACTGGTGAGCATCTATCGAGATTTGCATATAAAGTAAAGTGACTTTTGAGCCTTCTCAACTTTGTGTAGGGCACTTTACTTTTGAGGTCATATAACAAACTTCCTTGTTGGTCATCCTCTTTGTAGGGGAGATATTTTTAGCATATAACTTTAGCATTACTTGTGAATTTGGGAGTTTTGTTATGAATGGAAAGTCTTGTTTTGAAAACTCCTTTCTTCAGTTTTGTTAGTTCTATTTCTGTTTTGGGGTCATCTTCCCCTAGATGCTTTCTCTCATATTAGGCTATGCATTAGGCACATGCATTGGCCATGTTTGGCTCTAGCCTGAAATCCAATGGTTTTCAGTGGCTTTGATGTATTTTTGAGGGCCAAATTAGAGGGGGGGTGACCCCCTCTCTCCTTGTCATGTTTGGGGATCTTTTGGGCTTCCAAGGAGCTCTTTTTCATGGATTTGAAGTCACTTTTTGGGCTCATTTTGTGGGTTTTAAGGTCAGATGTAGGGGGTCTTTCAGAGCCCTTTTGATCTTTTTTAGTGTCGTAGTGTATGGTGACACAAAACAAAAACAACAAAACAAGAAGAACGACAAAAAATGACAAATTATTCAAGATTGTGGGGGGCTTTAGTCGTTGCTTCTGATGATTTTCAGGGCCAATTTGAGAGTTTTGGGCTGGCTAACTCTTTTCCAAAGTTGTTTGGCATGGTTCATTCATCTTGTATGTGCTTAAACCCCTTGAATGGCTTTCCAAAGGCCCTCCTTTTTTGGCATGATTGGCTTCATTTCAGTCATGATTTGGGCATATTTGGCATTGTTTGTATTCACTGTTTTGTTGGGCGGGGTTTGGTGAGTTCTCGTTGCTCATATACATGCCGTGAACATGTTGCAGCCAATGTCGCATTGCTTTTTAGCTCTTATGTTGGTCTTTTGGCCATGGCTCTAAACTAGAAATGTGGCATGTTTTGGGATGCCTTGGTTCTTTGACTTTAGGACTTCATGATCAAATATGCTTTTCTTTGTTACTCTACGGTTAATGCATGTGGCTAGTATTGAGTGTTGAGGGTTATTAATGCATCGGGTGCCATTTTCATGTTTCGGGGACCTTGTTGCATTTAGTTTCAGTGCTGAATTTACATGTTGAATGCATGCTTATCTTGCCCCATGTTTTGGTGAGTGGATTTATGCCTGAGGTTCGGTCCTGTTTTGCTGCATGTGTGCACGTATTTCGGTCAGTCTCATTTTCATCTTAGGGTGCTTGATGTGGGGTGGCTTGGTCCACTCTATTGGTGTAGTCATTATGCATTGATTGTATGCTTTTCAATTCTAGCATGCGGATGCTAGGTTGCGTTAGTGCTTGTGTATTGCCATGTTCATGGCTTGTGTATGCAATCTCATGCATGTGTTGGGTTGTGTGTTGTCAATGTTTTATGTCATCTCATTTGCATTGTGTTGGGGA
>NW_021034030.1:28769-41228 GCF_004153795.1 Camellia sinensis
GAAATGTTGATTTATTTAGTCGTAAGAGTTTTTTTTATGAATCAATTAGTCGTTTTTGTTTTAAAAAGTTATATTTATTTGATTTGGTGACATTTAAGTTTAAGGAAATATACTTTTGTGATTCATTTTTTTTAATTTTCTGATTCATTTTTAGAATGAGAATGGAAATGTGAGATGTAAAAGATTTTTTTTAAGAGATTGATGGCTGAAATATTGGCTATCAAGCATGAAAATCTACATTTTTGACAGTATGGTTTTCCAATGTTACATTGGAGTGTTACGTTTAGAAAAAGTAGACTCATGAGTTTTTGTGCGTTACATTGATTGGATTGTTGCGTTCGGGAAAAATATACTAAGAAATTTTTTTGGAATGTTATGTTTTTATGTTTGAAGAAAGTACACTAATAAATTTTTTAATGTGTTATATTGGAGTGTTATGTATGAAAAAAAATATACTAAAAAGTTTTTGTGTGTTGCATTGATTAGAGTGCTACGTTTAGGAAAAGTACACTAACAATTTTTTTTTGAAATTTCACGTTGTCATGTTTGAAAAAAATACACTAATTTTTTTTTTAATGTGTTACATTAGAGTGTTATATTTTTGGAATATTAAGTTTGGAAAAAGTACATTAGTAATTTTTTTTTAAATATTACGTTTACTAATTTCAATATTATGAGAAAACTCAAATTTTGGCTCTTTCACACTAGAATCAAACCTTTGGGTTTATCAGGAAAAAAAAAAAAAAAAAAGAGGCAAATTACACTAATAGTTCTCATAGTTTTGGTCTTGATCCCTGACTTTTCAATTGTGACACATTTGACTCTAAATTTTTAATCTTATTCCAAATAAGGACAATTTAAAATATTATTATAGCTTAATTTGAAGGACAAAATCGTCAATTTGATAAAATATAAACTAATTTGACAAAAATAAATGTTAAATTTTTTTTTTAAATTTTAAAAAATTATTTTTAACCCCCAAAAGATAAAATTATATAAAATGATAAGTATTTTTATTTTTTTAACTAAATTAATTTTAATTTTTTAATTTTTTTAATAAAAAAGGATTTTAAAATTAAACCAAAGATAGCGGATATCAATCTCAGTAAATTTTGTTATGGATGACTCGTACACAAGAGGTGAAATAAACGAATAAAACGGGATGTATTGGACCAGTAAAATTTATATTGAAATTTTATATTCCACCGCTATCCGGTTTTTTCACTATTGTATGCCTCGTTAGACGTGCTTTAAGGTCTATTTTGATGATTTAAATTATTATTTTTTTAAAAAAAAATCAAGTAAAACATAATTATAAAAAAAAATAAATTAATCGGATATTAATAATATTTTCGTCTAATTGTATTTATATTTAGTTTTATACCTACAATCATATTTACAATTCATTTTTGTATTTACAAATGTGATTTGATAAAAGTGATATTGATATTCGACCAACTTAATTTTTTACAGGTATATTGTATTCGATATTTCTTAAAAAATAAATAACTTAAATCATTAAAATAAAACTTAAAATGAACTCTACCAGACACACAACAATCATCCCTGTGTGCACTGCGTAATAGTGACCCATGTCCGCTCTTTTAAGCTTACATAATCGTTAAAAAAAAAAAACACCCTTGATGACTAAAATAGATTACGACAGCTAGTCATGTGTAAAAAATATATTTTTGTCTAATTACTATTTTAATATAAGTAAAATCCTTTATCTTAATATAAGTAAATTTTATATTCCATTGCTATCCGGTCTTCTCACTATTGTACGTCTCGTGAGACTCGTTTTGAGTTCTATTTTAACGATACAAATTATTATTTTTTTTAAAAAAAATCAAGTAAAATATAATTATAAAAAATTAAATTAATCAGATATTAATAACATTTTCATTTAATTATATTCATTTTTAATTTTTTACTTACAATCATATTTACAATTCATTTTTGTATTTACAAATGTAATGTGATAAAAGTGATATTAATATTCGACCAAGTTAATATTTTTATAAATATATTATATTCGATATTTTTTAAAAAAATAAATAATTTAAACCACTAAAATAAGACTTAAAACAGGCTCTACGAAGCCCACAGCAATCACCACGGTGTGCAATCGGGTCTTCTAAGCTTACATAATCATTGTAAAAATTTTAAAAAAAAAATCTTATGTAATGATTAAAATAGATTACGACAGCCAGCCAGGTGTAAAAAATATATTTTGGTCTTATAATTATTTTAATATAAGTAAAGTCCTTTATATTCAAAATCTGTATATAAAAAATGCTACAAAAATAATATATTAATGTCAGAGGAGTGTTAGAAATACAGAATTATTTCAAAAAATAGAAAACATATGTATCACAAAATGATGGATTCCAAAAAATAAAGTTATATAAAATGACAAATATTTTTTTAAATTTTTTTACCAAATTATTGTTAAATGTTGTAAATTTTTGAATTTTTTTTTCTTATAATAAAAACACATTTTAAAAGTCAAACCAATGATAACGGATATGAATCTCATTGAATTTTATTATGAATAAACTTGTACACATGAGCCGAAATAAACGAATAAACCGGGATGTCCATGTATTAGACCAGTGAACTTTAATAAACTATGAATAACAGTGTCTCAAATTTTATATTAAGGCCTCGTTTGAAAACAGGCTAATTTAGGTTCCGTTTGGTAAGAGTTAAACGGGATTTTTTTGGTTATTTTAGTCATGAAAGACAAAATAGACTATTTTAGTCACAAAAAACAAAATATCACATCCAACCCATAATCATTACATTCTTCTCTCACAAAAAAGCCAAAAAAACCAAAAATCCAAAAAGCCTTTCCCAAACCAAACTTTTAGCCCAGGCTAAAATAGCCAAAAAAACCAAAAAGCCAACCCACTTCCCAAACGGAGGCTTAGTAATTTTTTGACTATTTGGCTAAAATATGAGCTAAAAAAAATAGTATGTTTGGGATGACTTTTTGACTTTGTACGAAAAGATGTGCAAAAAGTAGAGAGAAAAGAGAATATTTGAATTTTTGATATGAGTTGCTGGCTTTTTAGCTAATTTAGTAACTTTTTGACTTTTTAGCTAAAAATGAGGGTTCCCAAACGAGGCCTTAAAGTAATTTAAATGATTAGGTCATATTGAATATTTATTATAAACACAAGTAACACAAACAAAACTTTACATTTTTTTTTCTTACTCAGAAATTGTAAAGATTACATCAGTAATTCAATTCTCATATTTCTTACCTTATATAAATTATTTAGTTTTCTATTATTAATAATGTTATCAAAAAAAAAAGTTTAATTTTAATAAATTAATTAACTTACATGCACCTAATAATAATAATAATAATAATAAAAATAATAATAATGTGCAATTCGGGTAATTTGGGCAACTCATACAATTCAAGCTTAACTCAAATCAAACTTGGATGGACAATCTCGAGTTACAATTCAAGTTTGGCAGGCCTAGGCAGCTCTCATCATAACTTGAGTTAGGTTTGGTGTTGAGTTTAAAATTTGAGCCATTTTGATTGTTTTCCAACAACGTTGTCTGATGAAGGACAAATTATTCACAGGTCTTTTCTGAAAAGTATATGTTCTATTAAATCTCAAAATCTTTTGGGTAGATCCAAAAGTTCTATGCGTATCTTTATTCTCTTCTTTCTTGGCACCTTGCATTTTTTTTCTTTATCTCTCATTCTTTGATATCTAGCAGCAATCATGACCACGACCACACATTCCTTCTTTCCTTTCTCTTTATGATCTACAGTCACCGGTGATCGACAACCACAATTGGTTGGGGTTCATCGGCAACTACTGAGTACCGACTTCTTACGTTGCGCTCACCGATGACGAAGAAGATGATAGATCTATGTTAGATTCAATTAGATCTAAATCAAAAATAATTGTCAGAGTACAATCCTCACTCTATATATGTCTCTTTCCTTCAATCTCTTAGTTTTTTTACTTTTTCTCTACTACACACTTTTATTTTTCTATTTTAATAGAGAAAATTTTCAAGTTCTGAGTAAGTTGTTTTTGAGTTGTAGTTACAAACGGTGAAAACTGTAACATTTTACAGTTCAATTTTATTGGGGCTGAAATAAATCATGCTTTAAAACTGTAAAATTTTTACATTCTTTAGAATTATAAAATTTTGCAATTTCATAACATTTTTTAAAACTATAAAATTTTGCAATGTCATAACATGTTTTTCAATTTGATTAATAAGGATAAATGCTTAATAGAATCATGCTTTGGAACTGTAATATTTTATAATTTCAGAGCTTACTTTTCAGTTTGATCAATATTGGAGATTATTTAATTAAACCCTACAAAAATTAAAATAACATATGTTTTTTCTCATTGTTACTGTTTGTTGTTGTTACGTTTTTTTTTTTTTTTTTGTCCCTTTCAATTTATCAACATTTAACACATTTTGTTATGTTTTTTCACTCTAACTTCTCTATTTATTCCTTTTTTTTTCGACATTATTCTGGACATTCTGGTAAATCTCCGGCACGATTTTTGATATCCAATGGACGTTCTAGACATTTCAGCGACTTCAGGTGATGTTCTAAACACTCTAGTGATACTCTGGCGAATTCCCGATAAACATTCTGGTGAGTCTCTGATGACCGTCGAACGAAAGTTCGGCAATGATAGGATTTAGCAGCATTTTTAAATTTTAAAAAAAAAAAAAGTAGTAACACCTAAAAATATGTAAAACTAATTAGTGTAAGTATTCTGTTTTGGGATTAAATAGTTTTGAACTTTGTGTATAGGATCTATATGTTCCCCTCTAATCAATTAGTGGCTCAATGGACCTGATCCAACTTGAAGTCCACCAGGAAGGTGCTCATTCGTTGTATGGTGGGCTTTTACAATCCAATCTATTTTGCTTGGTTTTGGTTTTTCAAGCCCAAAAACTAGATTCTTTGCCTTCATGCACCAATGGAAATCTCTTTGGTTGTTGGGCTGTGGATATTTGCAAAGAAAACTACCAAAAAATTAAAAAATCAGAGGAAAGCCCAAAAGATGATAGCCCAAAAAATTTACCAACCAAAAAAGTCTAGAAAACTATTTGTTGAATTCAATTGGGAAGAGGAATTTAGGTTTTGTGGTCAATTTCTAAGCGGTCTTGGGCAACTCTCAATGCTATTCGGGTTGAGTCTAGCAAGCTTTTTAACAACCAAACTCATCTGAATTGCACTATTATAGCCGGGCACATTATACGATATTATAAATAATATGACTTATTATGTAACCATTATTATAAAAGAAATATTTCGTCACGCTTACATAATTTTGAAAAAAATTACAATAATATTATATAATTTATCTATTATGTTAATTTGATCTCTACAATTTCAGCGGCAATAGTTTTACCGTGTTGATCCTTTATTTTATATCCAAATTGATAACAATCAAAAAAAAAAAATTTGATAACAATCATCATGATTGTAAAGAGAATGGCCACATGATAAAATAAACAAAAATAAACTAATTGGTGGCTCATATAATTTCTCCCTTAGGCTGATTTGATCTCTGTAGCTTTGTTTGTATCAAATATGCTCATTAATTTTGCAATTTATGTTTGATTGGTCCAAATTTAAAATAGTTGTATAGATTTTTTGATAATAAAATACTTGGACTAACTTGCGTGGACCCTGATTAAATCTAGAATCCTAAAATTAATAATTCGACAAACTTTGAATAACTCCTTAAGATAAGTCAAATTTAAAACCTTAAAAATTATTTTCAAATTTTTACGATTCGAGTCAGAATTTAGCAGCCGTGCCCACTCTAAAGAGACATAACAAAGATAATGAGGACTTCTATGACTTGACTTTTATTAAAGAGACATAGTAGAGGAATATGAGAAAAAGATAAAAATAGAGTTGTGTGGTGGTTGTTATTATAGAGAGACAAATAGGCATAAGAGATAGAGAAAGAGAGACGTGGAAAAAACAGAGATTATGTATAAATTATATAATGATAAAGAGAGGTGGTTGTGATGGAATACAATTATGTTGATAGGTGGTTGGAGTATGAAAGGAAGATTAGTTAGTGGTAGATCTTGTAGTCGATTATGTGAGCTACACGCTCATTTTATTTTAAAAATTCACATCCAATTTTGTAAAGGAAAAGATTTTTTATTTACGCTTAATGACATAATATTTTATGTTTTAATTTTTAATTTATTATAAATTTAATTGTATAATACTTAATTTAATTATCATTTCATTGTAGGCATTTCTCATTTTGCTATTGAACCTTTTAGACAACATGTCAATAGCATGGAAAATACTAAAATACCCTTACTTCTGAAAATTGAAGATCAAATCACAAAACAAAATTTACACGATCTCATCTGGTGAATCTTAGGAAAGCACATTATAATCATGTCCAACATATAAGACCCTGTAAATTTTTTAGAACTTTAACGGTGTATTTGGAATATAAATTTAAATAGAAATTTAGAAAGAAAAAGAAAAAAAGTGAAACAAATATCTATTTTACTTTCTTCTTTTTAAATTTTTATTCAAATTTATGATCTAAATAATTAGTGTCTTTTTTTCCCCTCAAGGCAAGGCTACCAAAATGCCACTTCTGCCACTTATTCTGATTTTTGAGGGCATTATTCCATATGATGACAAACCTCTTCAGCAAGGCGGGTATTTAGCTCCCACTGTTTTTGCTTGGGAAAAAAAGGTTCATTACCTCTGAGACTTGGTCAGAATTTAGTTTAAGTATTTTTTGGAATGTAGGTTGATTTTTTAATTTTTAATTATTTTAATTTTTGATTGAACAATTTTATTTGGAATAAATTTTTTGATTTTTATAAGAGAAAAAATAAAATGATTATGATTTGAATGTGACATTTTTTAGCCTGAGACTAAAAAATCTATTTTATTTTTTTAAAACTATTTTAGGCCTAAGCCACCCCAATCCAACTTCCCAAACCAATGCTTAAGAATTGTGTTTACTCATTTATATTTTATGATAGTTTTTTGTTTTTTCAATAAAATAACCAATGATAGAGTTGGGTGAATACAATAGATAGGGACACCCTTTTAACATCGAAAAATTACACATCAGTAATTGTTAAAAAAAAAAATATTTATAAAAATGTGATAAATATTATAAATATTAATAATTAAAATCATAAACCTTTTTACTATTGTGTAATAATTTTTAAAAACCTTCATGAATAGTAATTTTTCATTTCAACAAAAAGGAGAAAAAATAGTATAATTCAAGAATTTAATACAAAATCATGCAACAAGTTTTGATTTTAAGAAAAATGTATTTAAGTGGAAATAATTCAAAGTATTGCACTTTCATGAAAATGCAAGTCAAAGGAAATGAGAGTTGTATACCATGTTACAGCCAACTCGTTTATACCTCTATAAAAATGTAATTATTTTAAGTTATTCACATTTAAACGCACTTTTTTCTTGATTTTATCACTTTAAAATAATAATCCTAAATCAATTTATGTTTTAAAAAAATATCATATGACATTATTCTAACAATTTTTTTATTTATTAAAGTTCTATAAAAATATCATTTTTCAAAGGAAAAAAAATTGTACACCATTATCGAACATCAGTTCTTGTAGGGTTACACAAAACTTGTTCCCTCAGGCACTCATTTATGACTTGTTCTTGCAGCTAGGCCTGTAAATGGATCGGATTCGGATCGGATCTGTCAAAATCCGAATCCGAATCCGATTATGTCAAACCCGAATCCGATCCGAATCCGATTAGTCTATATCCGATTATAGATATCCGAATCCGAATCCGATGATTTCGGATATCCGATCCGATAATCCGATCCGATCCATTTATTTATTTATTGAGCTATAATTTTATATAATTTGATTTTTTTTTCATTTTGTGTTTTTTTTTTCACATAATTCAACATATCACTAAAACTAACATCGAAAAACTGTTTGTAGTATGATGTGTTTTTGTGCTCGAAACTTTGGTACAACAATTATGTTAAATAAACACGAAAAAAATGTGGACCAAAAAACAATGCATATAACAACACAACTATAAAAAGAACACACATACAACAACACGCATGGCATGAATTGGAACTAATTAAAAGGAAGCTACCATCCATCAGTTGAACCTCAAATATCCAAGTAGATCATTTTCAGAGAACTTTATTTTTTTAACACAAAAAATAAAATAAAATAAATAAATACAAAGTGAATAGCTGAAACAAAAAAGGAGAAGCCATCAATCACCAAGAATTTGCCTACAACATTTAAGAGGGTACTTCACCAACATTAAGGGTTGAAAGTGAAACCACCTTCTTCTTCACTTATGAGGTACCATTATGCATAGTCATCCAATTAAAAGCATAACGCAGGTTTAAACTACATCAAACATAAAGTAAGTTTATGCCATCACTCATTACTCCTGGATGACTAACTAATAACATAGATGGTCTATTGAATTAATTTAGTTCCAAAACCAAATATTCGGAAAAAAAAAGAAACGGCAAATTGGCTTAAAACTAGCTCTTGTTACTCTAGACCTCTTTACTATTTTCTTTTTTCAAATTCTTTCTGGACCTCATTGAGCCAATCTCAGCATTATTAGTAGTCTTACAAAATAACTGGCAAAGCTGAGAGTATAATTTTTTTTTTTCAATCACAACTTACAATCCTCACTCTGAAAGTAAAATAAAAAAATGGGAGGAGAAGAAGAAGAAAGAAAAAGAAAAAAAAAATGACGAAAGGAAAGAATAGGCTTAGCTCCTGTAAAAAATAACAGATGATTTTCACCCAATGAAACTAAAATATATTGAGTTAAGAGTCACAGGGGTAAAGGGAAAAAGAAAAAGAAAAAAAAAAAAAAATTTGACTCTAACGCATCCAATCAAAATTTTAATTTATTATAATCACATTTGTTTGTCACATCTATTTTTAAATGAATATACAATTGTGCCTACAATCTCTAAATTTTAAAATGAAAATTTTAATTGATTATAAGCACTGGTAGAGTTATAGGGTGTGAAAAAGGTAATAAGCAAAGTTATTTTATTGAATCAACATAATCTGAATTTTTCTTCCACCCCCCAAAAAGAAACTCAATAAATAAACTTCTAGTTCCCCAAACAAAGATCCAAAATTATGAAGAAAAAAAAAAAAAGAAGCTCACATCTATTTTAAAATGAATATACAATTGTGCCTATAGTGTCTAAATTTTAGAATGAAAATTTTAATTGATTATAAGCACTGGTAGAGTTATAGGGTGTGAAAAAAGTAATAGGTAAAGTTATTTCTTGAAACTCCCCCAAAAAAGAATATACAAAGTTATTTCTCTTCACCCCCAAAAAAGAAACTCAATAAATAAACTTCTAGTTTTCCAAACAAAGATCCAAAATTGTGAAGGAAAAAAAAAAAGACTCACTTGTTCAATGGACCCACACAACACAACACTTCCATTCATTGTATAACTTGAATTTTTCAAGTCTAATCAAAACAAAGTAAAACATCTTGTTTTTGAAAAACAATAAAATCAAACATAAAGGCATTCTTGGTTCATAAAAATTGTATGAAATTCAAAAATTAAAATCGAAGACCCAAATTATCACCATAAAAAAATCAAGTATTCACTCTTCTTGGTTCTGAACCTAGTTGAACAAAATTTAAGATTCTTAATTTTAAATTTAAAATTCTTAATTTTCACAACATGTAAAATGAAGCCAAGTTGAACCATAGATAAGAAACAAATTACCTAATCAACCATTGTAGCAAACAAAGCCATAACAACTTTTTATGAGCTAATCAAACACTCCTTCGCCAAGGCATATGTGCCTGAAGCAGAAGGAAGAATAGAAAATATAGGTAAGTGTGGGGATATATTTTTTGGATACCAACACGTGGCATGGCGACGCCGACGTGTCAGCCGAAGTGCCACGTGTCGTGGTAGTTACGCCGAGATGATCTCGGAGTTGCCGAGGTTATCTCCGAAGATATCGGAATCCGAGATAAGCAGATAAGGGACAAGAGTCCTAGGACAACGAGGAGACTTAGCCAAGATAAGGATAAAGCTCTTAGGGAGTTTATCTTTGTCTCTTGAAGAATCCAAAGTCAGTATTAAATTGGAGTCCATAGAAGTCTGGCTTCTAGTGGGACTAGGATTGAGTAAACTATAAAAGAGAGGCACCCCCATGGGCCTAAGGTACGCAGTTTTATACTCAAGCTTGTGAGTTTAGCACTTGATTTATCTTTGAGAGATATACTGACTTGATCGTCGGAGTGCCCCGGGTGGAAGAACCACCGCCGGAGCCTTTTCTTTTTGTTACAAGTCTGTTGAAGCCATCTATTCTGCCGGTGCTCTCCAGCTGATCGCTAGGCGGGCAGTGTGGTCAGAAAATTACCCACACAATTTGGCGCCGTCTGTGGGAATCTTAGAAGAATAGATGGCCAATGATGGACAGAGGGAAAACATTGGGGGCGACACTCCTGCTATGAGTGGCAGACCAATTGATCTTGACGTTGAAGGAGACAACCACAGTACAGAAAATAATGACCAGGGTCACGGAGAGAAAGACGTCGGCCAGGAGGGCGGTACTTCAAAACGAACAGACCAAAGCAAGTATTATAACGAAGATAACCTTCAGGTATGGAGGGATAGGTGCCTACGGAGAGATGAGGAAGTAAAAGACTTGGCAAACAAGTTGGCAGACCTGCAGTCGGTGGTCAACTTCATGATGCAAAACAATGTTATGCAACCACCATACCCGCTGCAAGATACGCCGATGCCAGCAATTAACACCCAGAAGGGAGGAAGGAAAGCAATCCCCGAAACCCCTCAGCACACCAGGAGTGGAAGGCACTCACACCGACCTTCCAGGGAAGTCGGACGAGAGGAGCCGAGGTAAGAAGAGTCTCGAAGAACACATCGAATGAAGGATCCAGGGCATAAAGAACATCGGCATGTTCAAGGGTAGGCACTCTGCTTTGACACAACCCATGGAGAAAGATCGAAACGGGCCCACCACGAGGCCGAAAGTAGTGTGCCAAAAAGATTGAAGTCCAGAGATAGCCGAGCTCCAGGTAGGAGTAAGGAAGACTTAAGGGATTACCTCAAAAGGAGGCAGCAGAATGTTGAAGCCGAGGTGACATCCCCAGTTAAGCCGAGAACACCGTTCTCGGTGGAACTGGACAAATTTGAAGCACCAAAGAGATTCAGTATGCCAAGGTTCCAAATTTATGATGGTAAGTCAGATCCCAACTTTCATGTTGAACTATACCTGAACTCAATGGCATTATACAGTGGGAACGAGCCGTTGCTCTGCAAAGTATTTCCCTCATCCTTTGGGGAAATTGCATCTGATTGGTTCCATAAACTACCAAAGGGAAGCGTAAAGACATGAGAAGGCCTGGCCGAGATGTTTGTGGCCAGGTTTGTAACGAACAAATTACAGCCCTTAAAGGTTGACGCCCTGATGGCTTTAAGAATCACCAAGGAAGAAGGCCTTAGGGCCTACGCGAAGAGGTACTACGAGGTGTTCAATCGAAAACCCGAATGCAACCAAGAAGTGGCGGTCGTGTCTTTCAAGAACGGCCTGAAAGATGACTGCCCACTACGGAAGTCTTTGGCAAAAACACTGCCAAAGAGCATGGAAGAACTCATGGCAAGAATCGAGAAGTATGCCAGAGCCGAGGAAGATACATCGGGAAACAAAGAGATAAAGCAGGAGAAAGGAAACGGCTCGCCGAAGCGAGGCCGAGGTAACAACGGACCAACCAAACAAGAAACGGAATTGAAGGGTAAACAGGCAGTGACGACGGTGTTCCGAATCCCCATCCACAAAGTCTTGGATCAAATACGAAACCAACCCTATTTCAGAACTCTAGCAAGAGCACCAGGGGAATTCATGGGAAGAAACATAGGTAGGCGTTGTGCTTACCACAATGAAGAAGGGCACCCAACCCAAGGTTACAGAGCCTTAAAAGCACACTTAGAAGACCTAGTAAGGCAAGGCCATCTGAGGGACCTTGTTGATGAGGCCAGGACAAGAGAAGAACAGGCAAGATTGCCTCAAGCACCAGCAGCACCGCCTCCCCCAGCACAGCAACCACAGGCAGGAGGACCACGGGTGGTTAATGTAATCCACTCAAAGGTGAACGAAAGCGACATTCAGGGAGAAACCCAAAGAGTAAAACACCTGCAGCACGTGAACCAGGTCGGACACAAAAGACCTTCTGACTAAATATGCCAAGGACCAATGATAACCTTCACTGAAGCCGACCTAGAGATGGTCCAGCATCCGCATAATGATGCCTTGGTAGTATCCCTCCAGGTTGGGGAATGCCAAGTAAAACGCATCCTAATAGATCAAGGCAGCTCTTGTGACATCATGTACGTCAGATGTTACAAGGAGCTGGGCCTTCATCCTGACA
>NW_021034030.1:41767-79162 GCF_004153795.1 Camellia sinensis
CCAGCTGCTGACCTGAACCCAGTATCCAGCCCTTGGCCGTTTGCCCAATGGGGCATGGATCTTGTTGGGCAACTTCCTCAGGCAACTGGGCAGAGAAAATACTTGCTGGTGGCAACAGATTACTTTACGAAGTGGATAGAGGCAGAACCTCTTGCCAAAATCCGAGATGTGGACGTCAAGAACTTTATATGGAGAAACATCATCACCAGATTTGGATCTTGCCGACCTAAAAGAGGTCTTTGATATACTCAAAACATACCGGCTCCGACTCAACGCATCAAAGTGCGCGTTTGGAGTTGGATCAGGTAAGTTTTTAGGGTATCTGGTAACGAGAAAGGGCATTGAGGCGAGCCCAGACCAAATCAAGGCCATCCTAGAGCTGCAGAGCCCGACGTCGGCAAAACAGGTTCAAATGCTTACTGGAAGGGCCGCAGCCCTAAACAGATTCATCAGCAGAAGCTTAGACAAATGCAGACCCTTCTTCAACCTGGCGAAAAAAGCCACAGACTTTCTGTGGACAGAAGAATGTGAAGCCGCTTTAACCGACCTAAAGAAGTACTTGACCACAACTCCGGTTCTTTCCAATCCAGAACCAGGGGAAGAACTGTTTTTGTACTTGGCAGTTTCAGAACACGCAGTCAGTGCAGTACTAATCCGAGAAGAAAAATAGGAGCAAAAGGCTGTTTATTATGTAAGTAAAACCTTGGCCGATGCAGAAACGAGGTATCTACCATTGGAAAAATTAATACTAGCCTTAGTAATGGCTTCAAAAAAGTTGAACCATTACTTTCAGGCGCACAAGATTGTGGTCTTAACAGAGCATCCACTGAAGTCCTTATTGCAGCAAGGAGACTTAACAGGAAGGATAGCAAGATGGGCCGTAGCCCTAGGTCAGTATGACCTGGAGTTCAGGCCGAGAACAGCAGTTAAAGGCCAAGTTTTGGCCGATTTCGTGACAGAATTTACCCCCGAAACAATCGAACATCGGGCTCCGTTGAGCCAGGATGAGCATTGTCCCAACAAGCAAGGAGAATCCCAGCCAAAAGCAAAAGAGCAAAAGAAGGAAAAGCTCAGACCCTGCAGCATCTACATCGGCGACTCATTCAAACTATTCGTCGATGGAAGTTCGAACCGACAAGGAGCGGGGGCAGGAGTACTGCTGATATCTCCAGATGGAGAAATAATAGAACAGTCCATCCGTTTGGGGTTCAAAGCCTCAAACAATGAAGCAGAATACGAAGCGTTAATTGCAGGGCTAAAACTGGCAGCAGCAGCAGAAGCAGATGAGGTAATAGCTTTTTGTGATTCACAACTCATTGTTAACCAGTCAACAGGTGAATTTGTAGCCAGGGACAAAAGGATGTCGGCATATGCAAAAGAGGTCATCAGATTGGCAGCCCTATTCCAGAACTGCCGACTACTCCAAGTTAGCCGAGATGACAACACCCACGCCGACGCGTTGGCTAACCTGGCAAGTTCAATGCAGACTAGAAAAACAAGGACAATTATGATCGACTATATGTCGGGCCCAAGCATAGAACCAGAGAGCACAGAGCAGGAAGTAATGTGTGTGGACATGGGGCCAAGCTGGATGGATGCAATTGTTGCATTCCTGAAAGAAGGAAAGCTGCCAGAAGATCGTAAAGAAGCACACAAAGTCAGACTGAAATCAGCAAGATTCTGCCTGACAGAAGATGGACACCTCTACAGAAGGTCCTTCACTGGACCACTTTTAAGGTGCGTACACCCTTTACAGGTTGAAAATTTCTTGTATGAAATTCATGAAGGAATTTGTGGAAGCCATGCTGGGGGCAGATCATTAGCCCACCGGGCCATTACCCAGGGGTATTGGTGGCCCTACATGCAGAAGGATGCTGAAGCCTACGTAAAGAAGTGTGAACAATGTCAAAAGTTTGCACCTTTGATACATCAGCCAGCTGCTGACCTAAACCCAGTATCCAGCCCTTGGCCGTTTGCCCAATGGGGCATGGATCTGGTTGGGAAACTTCCCCAGGCAACTGGGCAGAGAAAATACTTGCTGGTGGCAATGGATTACTTTACAAAATGGATAGAGGCAGAACCTCTTGCCAAAATTCGAGATGTAGACGTCAAGAACTTTATATGGAGAAACATCATCACCAGATTTGGGATTCCAAGAGCAATAGTTGCCGACAACGGAACACAGTTTGACAGCAAACTCATCAAGAACTTTTGTGCGAAATTCAAGATCAAAAATTACTTTTCAACACCAAGTTTTCCCCAAAGTAATGGGCAAGCAGAAGCATCCAACAAAGTAATTCTGGATGGAATAAAGAAGAGGCTGCAGGCAGCAAAAGGAAAGTGGGTAGACGAATTGCCCAACGCGCTTTGGGCATATCGGAATACGCCAAGAAGATCAACTGGGGAATCCCCCTTTGCCATGGCTTATGGCACAGAAGTTGTCATCCCATTGGAGATCGGCATCCCAGGGATCAGGACCCAGGGAGTAGAGAATGGCACTAACAACATCCTCTTAGCCCGAGATCTGGACCTTTTAGAAGAACGAAAAGAAAAGGCTGCAATTCAGTTAGCAGTATACCAGCAACAACTTGCTAGAGCTTACAACAAAAAGGTCAATCCAAGAGATTTTCAAGTCGGCGACCTAGTCCTGAGAAAAGTCGTCGGCAACAAGAAGGATCCCAGAGAGGGCAAGCTTGGCCCAAACTGGGAAGGACCCTACAGAATTACTTCGGTATTAGGCAATGGAGCCTATCGGCTTGAAGATAACGAGGGCAAAGTACTGCCAAGACCTTGGAACACTTGTAATTTAAAATTCTTCTATCATTAGATGTGCAGTATTTTTTGCCAATGTCTTTAATAAAATTTTTTCAAGAATTCTTTCAACACATATGACTGATAAAATTACATACTGATGTTTTTGGAGACATGAATAAAGAGAACCCAAGTAGAACTCAGGTTCACATTGCGGGCAGGAAGAAGAAGAATGCGTTTACCACTTGTTGAAATTTGTAGCAATTTACAAGTTGGTTAAACCAAGATAATGTTTAAAACTGAAATTAGACCGAGATGATGCTTAACCGAAGTTAAGCCAAGATGATTCCTTAATTCACTTGTTGAAATTTGTAGCAATTTACAAGTTGGAATTAAGCTGGTTCGTTGTCTTCACTTGTTGAAATTTGTAGCAATTTACAAGTTGGAGTCAAGCTGATTCCTTGTCTTCACTTGTTGAAATTTGTAGCAATTTACAGTTGGAGTCAAGCTGATTCCTTAATTCACTTGTTGGAATTAGTAGCAATTTACAAGTTGGAATTAAGTTGATTCCTTGTCTTCACTTGTTGAAATTTGTAGCAATTTACAAGTTGGAGTCAAGCTGATTCCTTGTCTTCACTTGTTGAAATTTGTAGCAATTTACAAGTTGGAGCCAAGCTGATTCGTTGTCTTCACTTGTTGAAATTTGTAGCAATTTACAAGTTGGAGTCAAGCTGATTCCTTGTCTTCACTTGTTGAAACTTGTAGCAATTTACAAGTTGGAGTCAAGCTGATTCCTTAATTCACTTGTTGAAATTTGTAGCAATTTACAAGTTGAAATTAAGCTGATTCCTTATCTTCACTTGTTGAAATTTGTAGCAATTTACAAGTTGAAGATAAGCCGAGATTACTGTTTCTCTTCACTTGTTGAAGCCGAGGTTATAGTTTACAGCTTACAGCAATCTACAGGTTGATCCAACCAAAGAAGAGGCTTAACACTTGTTGAAATTTGTAGCAATTTACAAGATAATGTTAAGCCGACATGTAATCATCCATCAAAATTTACAGCAATTTACAGGTTGAAGTAAAAGCTAAGTATATTGTTCAAACACTTGTTGAAATTTGCAGCAATTTACAAATAAACCATTATTTAACACTTGTTATAACTTGAGAACAGTTTACAGTATATGTTAACACTTGTTGAAATTTGTAGCAATTTACAAGTAGGTTAGACCGAGATCACTGTTTACATACTTGTTGAAACTTGAGAAGAAACTTGCAGAGTTAATATTGAATAGTATATGTTAAACACTTGTTGGAATTTATCAAGAGTTTTCAGGTCTGTATCTTTCCGAAGTAAAGTTTGAGGTTGTTGTACCCGAGGTATGTAACCCCGAGGAGATTGCACAAAGGTGGCAAAAAATAAAAGGCATATAACCATGCAGAAACAAATCAAAGAGAAATTAAAAGATTGAAGCATCCATAGAAAAAGAATTACAGCTATATACAAAGGAAGGCACATCGGCCATAAAAGGAAGTTCACATTGTTCAGAAAACAAAACAGAGTATAAAAAAGGCAAGGAAATAAAGACATTCAAATCAGGATTCTTCAGCATTAACAGCTGGAGGCGCTGGGACCTCGGAAGATTCTGGTGGAACCTCCTCGGCAATCTTTTCTGCTTCAAGCTCGGCATCAATCTCTGCAAGCGTTTTGTCAAGACTTCTTTCAGCTAAAAGGAGGTCGGATGATAATATCCTTATAACAGCTTCCCTAGGCACCTCCCCAACCTCATCACCCTCTTCATCCAAAGTTAAGTCCATGACTTGCTCAGTTGAAGTAGGGGACTTGGCCTCAGTAGCATCCTTGGATTTCCTCACCAAGGCCTCATCTTCATTATTATCTCCATCCTTAGCCTCAGATTCTGCCTCATCTTCAGCTTGACTTGAAGATGGAGCAGGAGAAGGGAATGGGAGAGGAATAGCTTCAGCCTTGTGCAGAGGAGAATCTTCAGGAACATTGAGCTTTTTGGCCAAGGACATCCAACCAAGGGAAAAGCCCCTATTGCATGCTTGCCTAACTTGCAGTTTGTAGTCCTCAGCAACATCGGCCATTCCTTGGGCGTAAGCTTTTTCATCGGCTTCAGTAATTTCGGCGTTTTTAGTGGCCAGGGCCTGCTCGAGCTCTTTTTTGGCTTGAGCCTTTTTTACCTCGGCATCTTTCTTCTTGGCCTCGGCAACTTTTTTGATGGCTTCAGCAGACTCCACTTTTTCTTCGGCCATCTGTTGGGCCTTAGTAGCAGCCTCGGCCTGATCTTCCAGCTTCTTCATCTTTGTCAGAATAGCTTTGTTCTCCTTTTTGAGGGCAGAAACCTCCCTCTTCATGTCGGTCAATCTTTGCCGATTTTCAAAAGATTACATTGAAAACGAATGGACGTGCTGGATGGCCTGAAAGAAAACAGAAGTGTTAGAAAATCTTCTAAGTATGAAGCAGAAAGAAAAATCAAAACAGGAAACACTTACTTGAACGGAGTGCTGGAGCATTAGCGCATAGTTTTTATACTCGCTGTACCTAGCGTTTCGCTCCAAATCGCTTGGAAGAAGAAGAGCAGTATTGAGGGCGACACCGACATTAATGTCGTCAGCACTCTCAATTGACATAATTGGCCTATCCTCCAAAGTCAACTTTGGGGCCCAGAGGACATCGGGTTTCTTGGAACCCGAGGTCGTCGCAGACGATGACCTCGGCTTCTTTGATTGAGTGGATCCTGATGGTTGGGCCTCAGCAGACCTCTTGGCAGAAGTAGAGGTACTCTTTCTATTCTCGGCCAATTGAGAGATGGGCAGAGCATCCTCAACCTCAACCTCAGCGGCTTTGGCCTTGGGCTGAGCCTTTTTTATTCTTTTGGGCTTTGGTGGGGGCATGGATTGAGCTGGAACAGCATCAACATCGCCAGGTAAGTCGGCTAAAAGATCTACTGCAATAGGCTTCGGGCGACCCATCTCAGCAGTCTTGACAAGTCGACGCCGACGTTTTCTTTCTGGTATTGGGACTAAGTATGGGGCTGAAGTAGATGGCAGATCGATGGGGTCAGAAGTGGATCCTTCGTCTGCTCGTGATGTGGAAACAATGGGAGGAGTTGTGGCAGAAGGTGAAGAAAGACTCTTTTTTTTCCTTTTTGGGACGTCGGGTAGTGTGGATTTGTATGTCGGAATAAAATTCAGTAACAGGGGAGCCTTGTGCTTGTGGATTGGAAGATTAAGGAGCTTCTTTAAATCTTTTCCTGGGAAGTACGATTGGCGAAAGTTTTTTGGTGGCTGATGAAGATCTGCAGAACAAACAGACATTAGAAACAGACAAAGTTTTAAAAACTTAGAAATAACTAAGTATTGATGCTGGGCTCTTACCCTTGCCCTGTTTAACTGTTCGAGGAAGAGGGTAGAGGTGAACATCTTCGTCTGGACCAAATTCCCAATTTCCCGAAGCAATGACAAAGTCATCCCCGGCTCCCTTGTTGGAGTCCGGGAGGTCAGCTACAATTTTGAATTCAGTAGACCTCGGCTTGAGGTAGTAGACGTAACCTCTTTCCTTCAGGTTAAGGGGGCACATGGTATAACAATATTGTACATCGGTAAGGGTGATCCTAACATTTTCCTGCCTAGTTAGGGCTATGATACCATTAATCACTCAGTTGATGGTAAGTTGCATGGGGTTCAACTTATAGAAGTGGAGAACCTCACGAAAAAGGGGATTGAGTGGAAGCCGGAGTCCGCACTCAGTAAAAGCTACTATAGGAAAGGGCATTGAATTATCCGTGGGCATGATAGAGTCATTATCTTCAGCCAGCCTCAGGTGGACATCGGCAGGAATGGAGAATTCTTGCCTAAAAAATTCAAGTTTAGTTGGGGTGTTTACCCGGTGTCTCCACATACCCATTACGTCGGCCTAAACAAAGAAGGCTGTGTTTCAAAAAATAGGTGTTTCAGAAGGGTTGCTAGAACCTCGGTTTCAAACCTGGGAAAGGACTGGTAAGGTTTGTTTCAGTTTTTCCTAAAGATTGAAGGTTCTACAGACAAATCCCAAACCTAAAACTATAAAGACGCAGATCGAGGGCACAGATCTGGTAAAGACACAAAAAAATAGAGAACAAAAGCGAAGTTTCAGAAACAAGAACAGGGATGGGCTATCAAGAACACGAAGAATACAAACGGTTAAAGGCCAAGAACAGTGGTAAAACAGTGCAAAGTGTTCATGGCATGCGAAAAATCATAAAATAAGACGCATTCAGGTGAATGATTCACAAATAATGCCTAAGAAGCTACCATCTCACCTACTCCACTAAACCTAACCCACTACACCACTACCATCTCACCTACTCCACTAAACCTAACCCACTACACCACTACCATCTCACCTACTCCACTAAACCTAACCCACTACACCACTACCATCTCACCTACTCCACTAAACCTAACCCACTACACCACTACCATCTCACCTACTCCACTAAACCTAACCCACTACACCACTACCATCTCACCTACTCCACTAAACCTAACCCACTACACCACTACCATCTCACCTACTCCACTAAACCTAACCCACTACACCACTACCATCTCACCTACTCCACTAAACCTAACCCACTACACCACTACCATCTCACCTACTCCACTAAACCTAACCCACTACACCACTACCATCTCACCTACTCCACTAAACCTAACCCACTACACCACTACCATCTCACCTACTCCACTAAACCTAACCCACTACACCACTACCATCTCACCTACTCCACTAAACCTAACCCACTACACCACTACCATCTCACCTACTCCACTAAACCTAACCCACTACACCACTACCATCTCACCTACTCCACTAAACCTAACCCACTACACCACTACCATCTCACCTACTCCACTAAACCTAACCCACTACACCACTACCATCTCACCTACTCCACTAAACCTAACCCACTACACCACTACCATCTCACCTACTCCACTAAACCTAACCCACTACACCACTACCATCTCACCTACTCCACTAAACCTAACCCACTACACCACTACCATCTCACCTACTCCACTAAACCTAACCCACTACACCACTACCATCTCACCTACTCCACTAAACCTAACCCACTACACCACTACCATCTCACCTACTCCACTAAACCTAACCCACTACACCACTACCATCTCACCTACTCCACTAAACCTAACCCACTACACCACTACCATCTCACCTACTCCACTAAACCTAACCCACTACACCACTACCATCTCACCTACTCCACTAAACCTAACCCACTACACCACTACCATCTCACCTACTCCACTAAACCTAACCCACTACACCACTACCATCTCACCTACTCCACTAAACCTAACCCACTACACCACTACCATCTCACCTACTCCACTAAACCTAACCCACTACACCACTACCATCTCACCTACTCCACTAAACCTAACCCACTACACCACTACCATCTCACCTACTCCACTAAACCTAACCCACTACACCACTACCATCTCACCTACTCCACTAAACCTAACCCACTACACCACTACCATCTCACCTACTCCACTAAACCTAACCCACTACACCACTACCATCTCACCTACTCCACTAAACCTAACCCACTACACCACTACCATCTCACCTACTCCACTAAACCTAACCCACTACACCACTACCATCTCACCTACTCCACTAAACCTAACCCACTACACCACTACCATCTCACCTACTCCACTAAACCTAACCCACTACACCACTACCATCTCACCTACTCCACTAAACCTAACCCACTACACCACTACCATCTCACCTACTCCACTAAACCTAACCCACTACACCACTACCATCTCACCTACTCCACTAAACCTAACCCACTACACCACTACCATCTCACCTACTCCACTAAACCTAACCCACTACACCACTACCATCTCACCTACTCCACTAAACCTAACCCACTACACCACTACCATCTCACCTACTCCACTAAACCTAACCCACTACACCACTACCATCTCACCTACTCCACTAAACCTAACCCACTACACCACTACCATCTCACCTACTCCACTAAACCTAACCCACTACACCACTACCATCTCACCTACTCCACTAAACCTAACCCACTACACCACTACCATCTCACCTACTCCACTAAACCTAACCCACTACACCACTACCATCTCACCTACTCCACTAAACCTAACCCACTACACCACTACCATCTCACCTACTCCACTAAACCTAACCCACTACACCACTACCATCTCACCTACTCCACTAAACCTAACCCACTACACCACTACCATCTCACCTACTCCACTAAACCTAACCCACTACACCACTACCATCTCACCTACTCCACTAAACCTAACCCACTACACCACTACCATCTCACCTACTCCACTAAACCTAACCCACTACACCACTACCATCTCACCTACTCCACTAAACCTAACCCACTACACCACTACCATCTCACCTACTCCACTAAACCTAACCCACTACACCACTACCATCTCACCTACTCCACTAAACCTAACCCACTACACCACTACCATCTCACCTACTCCACTAAACCTAACCCACTACACCACTACCATCTCACCTACTCCACTAAACCTAACCCACTACACCACTACCATCTCACCTACTCCACTAAACCTAACCCACTACACCACTACCATCTCACCTACTCCACTAAACCTAACCCACTACACCACTACCATCTCACCTACTCCACTAAACCTAACCCACTACACCACTACCATCTCACCTACTCCACTAAACCTAACCCACTACACCACTACCATCTCACCTACTCCACTAAACCTAACCCACTACACCACTACCATCTCACCTACTCCACTAAACCTAACCCACTACACCACTACCATCTCACCTACTCCACTAAACCTAACCCACTACACCACTACCATCTCACCTACTCCACTAAACCTAACCCACTACACCACTACCATCTCACCTACTCCACTAAACCTAACCCACTACACCACTACCATCTCACCTACTCCACTAAACCTAACCCACTACACCACTACCATCTCACCTACTCCACTAAACCTAACCCACTACACCACTACCATCTCACCTACTCCACTAAACCTAACCCACTACACCACTACCATCTCACCTACTCCACTAAACCTAACCCACTACACCACTACCATCTCACCTACTCCACTAAACCTAACCCACTACACCACTACCATCTCACCTACTCCACTAAACCTAACCCACTACACCACTACCATCTCACCTACTCCACTAAACCTAACCCACTACACCACTACCATCTCACCTACTCCACTAAACCTAACCCACTACACCACTACCATCTCACCTACTCCACTAAACCTAACCCACTACACCACTACCATCTCACCTACTCCACTAAACCTAACCCACTACACCACTACCATCTCACCTACTCCACTAAACCTAACCCACTACACCACTACCATCTCACCTACTCCACTAAACCTAACCCACTACACCACTACCATCTCACCTACTCCACTAAACCTAACCCACTACACCACTACCATCTCACCTACTCCACTAAACCTAACCCACTACACCACTACCATCTCACCTACTCCACTAAACCTAACCCACTACACCACTACCATCTCACCTACTCCACTAAACCTAACCCACTACACCACTACCATCTCACCTACTCCACTAAACCTAACCCACTACACCACTACCATCTCACCTACTCCACTAAACCTAACCCACTACACCACTACCATCTCACCTACTCCACTAAACCTAACCCACTACACCACTACCATCTCACCTACTCCACTAAACCTAACCCACTACACCACTACCATCTCACCTACTCCACTAAACCTAACCCACTACACCACTACCATCTCACCTACTCCACTAAACCTAACCCACTACACCACTACCATCTCACCTACTCCACTAAACCTAACCCACTACACCACTACCATCTCACCTACTCCACTAAACCTAACCCACTACACCACTACCATCTCACCTACTCCACTAAACCTAACCCACTACACCACTACCATCTCACCTACTCCACTAAACCTAACCCACTACACCACTACCATCTCACCTACTCCACTAAACCTAACCCACTACACCACTACCATCTCACCTACTCCACTAAACCTAACCCACTACACCACTACCATCTCACCTACTCCACTAAACCTAACCCACTACACCACTACCATCTCACCTACTCCACTAAACCTAACCCACTACACCACTACCATCTCACCTACTCCACTAAACCTAACCCACTACACCACTACCATCTCACCTACTCCACTAAACCTAACCCACTACACCACTACCATCTCACCTACTCCACTAAACCTAACCCACTACACCACTACCATCTCACCTACTCCACTAAACCTAACCCACTACACCACTACCATCTCACCTACTCCACTAAACCTAACCCACTACACCACTACCATCTCACCTACTCCACTAAACCTAACCCACTACACCACTACCATCTCACCTACTCCACTAAACCTAACCCACTACACCACTACCATCTCACCTACTCCACTAAACCTAACCCACTACACCACTACCATCTCACCTACTCCACTAAACCTAACCCACTACACCACTACCATCTCACCTACTCCACTAAACCTAACCCACTACACCACTACCATCTCACCTACTCCACTAAACCTAACCCACTACACCACTACCATCTCACCTACTCCACTAAACCTAACCCACTACACCACTACCATCTCACCTACTCCACTAAACCTAACCCACTACACCACTACCATCTCACCTACTCCACTAAACCTAACCCACTACACCACTACCATCTCACCTACTCCACTAAACCTAACCCACTACACCACTACCATCTCACCTACTCCACTAAACCTAACCCACTACACCACTACCATCTCACCTACTCCACTAAACCTAACCCACTACACCACTACCATCTCACCTACTCCACTAAACCTAACCCACTACACCACTACCATCTCACCTACTCCACTAAACCTAACCCACTACACCACTACCATCTCACCTACTCCACTAAACCTAACCCACTACACCACTACCATCTCACCTACTCCACTAAACCTAACCCACTACACCACTACCATCTCACCTACTCCACTAAACCTAACCCACTACACCACTACCATCTCACCTACTCCACTAAACCTAACCCACTACACCACTACCATCTCACCTACTCCACTAAACCTAACCCACTACACCACTACCATCTCACCTACTCCACTAAACCTAACCCACTACACCACTACCATCTCACCTACTCCACTAAACCTAACCCACTACACCACTACCATCTCACCTACTCCACTAAACCTAACCCACTACACCACTACCATCTCACCTACTCCACTAAACCTAACCCACTACACCACTACCATCTCACCTACTCCACTAAACCTAACCCACTACACCACTACCATCTCACCTACTCCACTAAACCTAACCCACTACACCACTACCATCTCACCTACTCCACTAAACCTAACCCACTACACCACTACCATCTCACCTACTCCACTAAACCTAACCCACTACACCACTACCATCTCACCTACTCCACTAAACCTAACCCACTACACCACTACCATCTCACCTACTCCACTAAACCTAACCCACTACACCACTACCATCTCACCTACTCCACTAAACCTAACCCACTACACCACTACCATCTCACCTACTCCACTAAACCTAACCCACTACACCACTACCATCTCACCTACTCCACTAAACCTAACCCACTACACCACTACCATCTCACCTACTCCACTAAACCTAACCCACTACACCACTACCATCTCACCTACTCCACTAAACCTAACCCACTACACCACTACCATCTCACCTACTCCACTAAACCTAACCCACTACACCACTACCATCTCACCTACTCCACTAAACCTAACCCACTACACCACTACCATCTCACCTACTCCACTAAACCTAACCCACTACACCACTACCATCTCACCTACTCCACTAAACCTAACCCACTACACCACTACCATCTCACCTACTCCACTAAACCTAACCCACTACACCACTACCATCTCACCTACTCCACTAAACCTAACCCACTACACCACTACCATCTCACCTACTCCACTAAACCTAACCCACTACACCACTACCATCTCACCTACTCCACTAAACCTAACCCACTACACCACTACCATCTCACCTACTCCACTAAACCTAACCCACTACACCACTACCATCTCACCTACTCCACTAAACCTAACCCACTACACCACTACCATCTCACCTACTCCACTAAACCTAACCCACTACACCACTACCATCTCACCTACTCCACTAAACCTAACCCACTACACCACTACCATCTCACCTACTCCACTAAACCTAACCCACTACACCACTACCATCTCACCTACTCCACTAAACCTAACCCACTACACCACTACCATCTCACCTACTCCACTAAACCTAACCCACTACACCACTACCATCTCACCTACTCCACTAAACCTAACCCACTACACCACTACCATCTCACCTACTCCACTAAACCTAACCCACTACACCACTACCATCTCACCTACTCCACTAAACCTAACCCACTACACCACTACCATCTCACCTACTCCACTAAACCTAACCCACTACACCACTACCATCTCACCTACTCCACTAAACCTAACCCACTACACCACTACCATCTCACCTACTCCACTAAACCTAACCCACTACACCACTACCATCTCACCTACTCCACTAAACCTAACCCACTACACCACTACCATCTCACCTACTCCACTAAACCTAACCCACTACACCACTACCATCTCACCTACTCCACTAAACCTAACCCACTACACCACTACCATCTCACCTACTCCACTAAACCTAACCCACTACACCACTACCATCTCACCTACTCCACTAAACCTAACCCACTACACCACTACCATCTCACCTACTCCACTAAACCTAACCCACTACACCACTACCATCTCACCTACTCCACTAAACCTAACCCACTACACCACTACCATCTCACCTACTCCACTAAACCTAACCCACTACACCACTACCATCTCACCTACTCCACTAAACCTAACCCACTACACCACTACCATCTCACCTACTCCACTAAACCTAACCCACTACACCACTACCATCTCACCTACTCCACTAAACCTAACCCACTACACCACTACCATCTCACCTACTCCACTAAACCTAACCCACTACACCACTACCATCTCACCTACTCCACTAAACCTAACCCACTACACCACTACCATCTCACCTACTCCACTAAACCTAACCCACTACACCACTACCATCTCACCTACTCCACTAAACCTAACCCACTACACCACTACCATCTCACCTACTCCACTAAACCTAACCCACTACACCACTACCATCTCACCTACTCCACTAAACCTAACCCACTACACCACTACCATCTCACCTACTCCACTAAACCTAACCCACTACACCACTACCATCTCACCTACTCCACTAAACCTAACCCACTACACCACTACCATCTCACCTACTCCACTAAACCTAACCCACTACACCACTACCATCTCACCTACTCCACTAAACCTAACCCACTACACCACTACCATCTCACCTACTCCACTAAACCTAACCCACTACACCACTACCATCTCACCTACTCCACTAAACCTAACCCACTACACCACTACCATCTCACCTACTCCACTAAACCTAACCCACTACACCACTACCATCTCACCTACTCCACTAAACCTAACCCACTACACCACTACCATCTCACCTACTCCACTAAACCTAACCCACTACACCACTACCATCTCACCTACTCCACTAAACCTAACCCACTACACCACTACCATCTCACCTACTCCACTAAACCTAACCCACTACACCACTACCATCTCACCTACTCCACTAAACCTAACCCACTACACCACTACCATCTCACCTACTCCACTAAACCTAACCCACTACACCACTACCATCTCACCTACTCCACTAAACCTAACCCACTACACCACTACCATCTCACCTACTCCACTAAACCTAACCCACTACACCACTACCATCTCACCTACTCCACTAAACCTAACCCACTACACCACTACCATCTCACCTACTCCACTAAACCTAACCCACTACACCACTACCATCTCACCTACTCCACTAAACCTAACCCACTACACCACTACCATCTCACCTACTCCACTAAACCTAACCCACTACACCACTACCATCTCACCTACTCCACTAAACCTAACCCACTACACCACTACCATCTCACCTACTCCACTAAACCTAACCCACTACACCACTACCATCTCACCTACTCCACTAAACCTAACCCACTACACCACTACCATCTCACCTACTCCACTAAACCTAACCCACTACACCACTACCATCTCACCTACTCCACTAAACCTAACCCACTACACCACTACCATCTCACCTACTCCACTAAACCTAACCCACTACACCACTACCATCTCACCTA
This sequence comes from Camellia sinensis, assembly GCF_004153795.1. NCBI lineage: Eukaryota > Viridiplantae > Streptophyta > Magnoliopsida > Ericales > Theaceae > Camellia > Camellia sinensis. The sequence goes on from NW_021034030.1 coordinate 57,121, forward strand.
CTCCACTAAACCTAACCCACTACACCACTACCATCTCACCTACTCCACTAAACCTAACCCACTACACCACTACCATCTCACCTACTCCACTAAACCTAACCCACTACACCACTACCATCTCACCTACTCCACTAAACCTAACCCACTACACCACTACCATCTCACCTACTCCACTAAACCTAACCCACTACACCACTACCATCTCACCTACTCCACTAAACCTAACCCACTACACCACTACCATCTCACCTACTCCACTAAACCTAACCCACTACACCACTACCATCTCACCTACTCCACTAAACCTAACCCACTACACCACTACCATCTCACCTACTCCACTAAACCTAACCCACTACACCACTACCATCTCACCTACTCCACTAAACCTAACCCACTACACCACTACCATCTCACCTACTCCACTAAACCTAACCCACTACACCACTACCATCTCACCTACTCCACTAAACCTAACCCACTACACCACTACCATCTCACCTACTCCACTAAACCTAACCCACTACACCACTACCATCTCACCTACTCCACTAAACCTAACCCACTACACCACTACCATCTCACCTACTCCACTAAACCTAACCCACTACACCACTACCATCTCACCTACTCCACTAAACCTAACCCACTACACCACTACCATCTCACCTACTCCACTAAACCTAACCCACTACACCACTACCATCTCACCTACTCCACTAAACCTAACCCACTACACCACTACCATCTCACCTACTCCACTAAACCTAACCCACTACACCACTACCATCTCACCTACTCCACTAAACCTAACCCACTACACCACTACCATCTCACCTACTCCACTAAACCTAACCCACTACACCACTACCATCTCACCTACTCCACTAAACCTAACCCACTACACCACTACCATCTCACCTACTCCACTAAACCTAACCCACTACACCACTACCATCTCACCTACTCCACTAAACCTAACCCACTACACCACTACCATCTCACCTACTCCACTAAACCTAACCCACTACACCACTACCATCTCACCTACTCCACTAAACCTAACCCACTACACCACTACCATCTCACCTACTCCACTAAACCTAACCCACTACACCACTACCATCTCACCTACTCCACTAAACCTAACCCACTACACCACTACCATCTCACCTACTCCACTAAACCTAACCCACTACACCACTACCATCTCACCTACTCCACTAAACCTAACCCACTACACCACTACCATCTCACCTACTCCACTAAACCTAACCCACTACACCACTACCATCTCACCTACTCCACTAAACCTAACCCACTACACCACTACCATCTCACCTACTCCACTAAACCTAACCCACTACACCACTACCATCTCACCTACTCCACTAAACCTAACCCACTACACCACTACCATCTCACCTACTCCACTAAACCTAACCCACTACACCACTACCATCTCACCTACTCCACTAAACCTAACCCACTACACCACTACCATCTCACCTACTCCACTAAACCTAACCCACTACACCACTACCATCTCACCTACTCCACTAAACCTAACCCACTACACCACTACCATCTCACCTACTCCACTAAACCTAACCCACTACACCACTACCATCTCACCTACTCCACTAAACCTAACCCACTACACCACTACCATCTCACCTACTCCACTAAACCTAACCCACTACACCACTACCATCTCACCTACTCCACTAAACCTAACCCACTACACCACTACCATCTCACCTACTCCACTAAACCTAACCCACTACACCACTACCATCTCACCTACTCCACTAAACCTAACCCACTACACCACTACCATCTCACCTACTCCACTAAACCTAACCCACTACACCACTACCATCTCACCTACTCCACTAAACCTAACCCACTACACCACTACCATCTCACCTACTCCACTAAACCTAACCCACTACACCACTACCATCTCACCTACTCCACTAAACCTAACCCACTACACCACTACCATCTCACCTACTCCACTAAACCTAACCCACTACACCACTACCATCTCACCTACTCCACTAAACCTAACCCACTACACCACTACCATCTCACCTACTCCACTAAACCTAACCCACTACACCACTACCATCTCACCTACTCCACTAAACCTAACCCACTACACCACTACCATCTCACCTACTCCACTAAACCTAACCCACTACACCACTACCATCTCACCTACTCCACTAAACCTAACCCACTACACCACTACCATCTCACCTACTCCACTAAACCTAACCCACTACACCACTACCATCTCACCTACTCCACTAAACCTAACCCACTACACCACTACCATCTCACCTACTCCACTAAACCTAACCCACTACACCACTACCATCTCACCTACTCCACTAAACCTAACCCACTACACCACTACCATCTCACCTACTCCACTAAACCTAACCCACTACACCACTACCATCTCACCTACTCCACTAAACCTAACCCACTACACCACTACCATCTCACCTACTCCACTAAACCTAACCCACTACACCACTACCATCTCACCTACTCCACTAAACCTAACCCACTACACCACTACCATCTCACCTACTCCACTAAACCTAACCCACTACACCACTACCATCTCACCTACTCCACTAAACCTAACCCACTACACCACTACCATCTCACCTACTCCACTAAACCTAACCCACTACACCACTACCATCTCACCTACTCCACTAAACCTAACCCACTACACCACTACCATCTCACCTACTCCACTAAACCTAACCCACTACACCACTACCATCTCACCTACTCCACTAAACCTAACCCACTACACCACTACCATCTCACCTACTCCACTAAACCTAACCCACTACACCACTACCATCTCACCTACTCCACTAAACCTAACCCACTACACCACTACCATCTCACCTACTCCACTAAACCTAACCCACTACACCACTACCATCTCACCTACTCCACTAAACCTAACCCACTACACCACTACCATCTCACCTACTCCACTAAACCTAACCCACTACACCACTACCATCTCACCTACTCCACTAAACCTAACCCACTACACCACTACCATCTCACCTACTCCACTAAACCTAACCCACTACACCACTACCATCTCACCTACTCCACTAAACCTAACCCACTACACCACTACCATCTCACCTACTCCACTAAACCTAACCCACTACACCACTACCATCTCACCTACTCCACTAAACCTAACCCACTACACCACTACCATCTCACCTACTCCACTAAACCTAACCCACTACACCACTACCATCTCACCTACTCCACTAAACCTAACCCACTACACCACTACCATCTCACCTACTCCACTAAACCTAACCCACTACACCACTACCATCTCACCTACTCCACTAAACCTAACCCACTACACCACTACCATCTCACCTACTCCACTAAACCTAACCCACTACACCACTACCATCTCACCTACTCCACTAAACCTAACCCACTACACCACTACCATCTCACCTACTCCACTAAACCTAACCCACTACACCACTACCATCTCACCTACTCCACTAAACCTAACCCACTACACCACTACCATCTCACCTACTCCACTAAACCTAACCCACTACACCACTACCATCTCACCTACTCCACTAAACCTAACCCACTACACCACTACCATCTCACCTACTCCACTAAACCTAACCCACTACACCACTACCATCTCACCTACTCCACTAAACCTAACCCACTACACCACTACCATCTCACCTACTCCACTAAACCTAACCCACTACACCACTACCATCTCACCTACTCCACTAAACCTAACCCACTACACCACTACCATCTCACCTACTCCACTAAACCTAACCCACTACACCACTACCATCTCACCTACTCCACTAAACCTAACCCACTACACCACTACCATCTCACCTACTCCACTAAACCTAACCCACTACACCACTACCATCTCACCTACTCCACTAAACCTAACCCACTACACCACTACCATCTCACCTACTCCACTAAACCTAACCCACTACACCACTACCATCTCACCTACTCCACTAAACCTAACCCACTACACCACTACCATCTCACCTACTCCACTAAACCTAACCCACTACACCACTACCATCTCACCTACTCCACTAAACCTAACCCACTACACCACTACCATCTCACCTACTCCACTAAACCTAACCCACTACACCACTACCATCTCACCTACTCCACTAAACCTAACCCACTACACCACTACCATCTCACCTACTCCACTAAACCTAACCCACTACACCACTACCATCTCACCTACTCCACTAAACCTAACCCACTACACCACTACCATCTCACCTACTCCACTAAACCTAACCCACTACACCACTACCATCTCACCTACTCCACTAAACCTAACCCACTACACCACTACCATCTCACCTACTCCACTAAACCTAACCCACTACACCACTACCATCTCACCTACTCCACTAAACCTAACCCACTACACCACTACCATCTCACCTACTCCACTAAACCTAACCCACTACACCACTACCATCTCACCTACTCCACTAAACCTAACCCACTACACCACTACCATCTCACCTACTCCACTAAACCTAACCCACTACACCACTACCATCTCACCTACTCCACTAAACCTAACCCACTACACCACTACCATCTCACCTACTCCACTAAACCTAACCCACTACACCACTACCATCTCACCTACTCCACTAAACCTAACCCACTACACCACTACCATCTCACCTACTCCACTAAACCTAACCCACTACACCACTACCATCTCACCTACTCCACTAAACCTAACCCACTACACCACTACCATCTCACCTACTCCACTAAACCTAACCCACTACACCACTACCATCTCACCTACTCCACTAAACCTAACCCACTACACCACTACCATCTCACCTACTCCACTAAACCTAACCCACTACACCACTACCATCTCACCTACTCCACTAAACCTAACCCACTACACCACTACCATCTCACCTACTCCACTAAACCTAACCCACTACACCACTACCATCTCACCTACTCCACTAAACCTAACCCACTACACCACTACCATCTCACCTACTCCACTAAACCTAACCCACTACACCACTACCATCTCACCTACTCCACTAAACCTAACCCACTACACCACTACCATCTCACCTACTCCACTAAACCTAACCCACTACACCACTACCATCTCACCTACTCCACTAAACCTAACCCACTACACCACTACCATCTCACCTACTCCACTAAACCTAACCCACTACACCACTACCATCTCACCTACTCCACTAAACCTAACCCACTACACCACTACCATCTCACCTACTCCACTAAACCTAACCCACTACACCACTACCATCTCACCTACTCCACTAAACCTAACCCACTACACCACTACCATCTCACCTACTCCACTAAACCTAACCCACTACACCACTACCATCTCACCTACTCCACTAAACCTAACCCACTACACCACTACCATCTCACCTACTCCACTAAACCTAACCCACTACACCACTACCATCTCACCTACTCCACTAAACCTAACCCACTACACCACTACCATCTCACCTACTCCACTAAACCTAACCCACTACACCACTACCATCTCACCTACTCCACTAAACCTAACCCACTACACCACTACCATCTCACCTACTCCACTAAACCTAACCCACTACACCACTACCATCTCACCTACTCCACTAAACCTAACCCACTACACCACTACCATCTCACCTACTCCACTAAACCTAACCCACTACACCACTACCATCTCACCTACTCCACTAAACCTAACCCACTACACCACTACCATCTCACCTACTCCACTAAACCTAACCCACTACACCACTACCATCTCACCTACTCCACTAAACCTAACCCACTACACCACTACCATCTCACCTACTCCACTAAACCTAACCCACTACACCACTACCATCTCACCTACTCCACTAAACCTAACCCACTACACCACTACCATCTCACCTACTCCACTAAACCTAACCCACTACACCACTACCATCTCACCTACTCCACTAAACCTAACCCACTACACCACTACCATCTCACCTACTCCACTAAACCTAACCCACTACACCACTACCATCTCACCTACTCCACTAAACCTAACCCACTACACCACTACCATCTCACCTACTCCACTAAACCTAACCCACTACACCACTACCATCTCACCTACTCCACTAAACCTAACCCACTACACCACTACCATCTCACCTACTCCACTAAACCTAACCCACTACACCACTACCATCTCACCTACTCCACTAAACCTAACCCACTACACCACTACCATCTCACCTACTCCACTAAACCTAACCCACTACACCACTACCATCTCACCTACTCCACTAAACCTAACCCACTACACCACTACCATCTCACCTACTCCACTAAACCTAACCCACTACACCACTACCATCTCACCTACTCCACTAAACCTAACCCACTACACCACTACCATCTCACCTACTCCACTAAACCTAACCCACTACACCACTACCATCTCACCTACTCCACTAAACCTAACCCACTACACCACTACCATCTCACCTACTCCACTAAACCTAACCCACTACACCACTACCATCTCACCTACTCCACTAAACCTAACCCACTACACCACTACCATCTCACCTACTCCACTAAACCTAACCCACTACACCACTACCATCTCACCTACTCCACTAAACCTAACCCACTACACCACTACCATCTCACCTACTCCACTAAACCTAACCCACTACACCACTACCATCTCACCTACTCCACTAAACCTAACCCACTACACCACTACCATCTCACCTACTCCACTAAACCTAACCCACTACACCACTACCATCTCACCTACTCCACTAAACCTAACCCACTACACCACTACCATCTCACCTACTCCACTAAACCTAACCCACTACACCACTACCATCTCACCTACTCCACTAAACCTAACCCACTACACCACTACCATCTCACCTACTCCACTAAACCTAACCCACTACACCACTACCATCTCACCTACTCCACTAAACCTAACCCACTACACCACTACCATCTCACCTACTCCACTAAACCTAACCCACTACACCACTACCATCTCACCTACTCCACTAAACCTAACCCACTACACCACTACCATCTCACCTACTCCACTAAACCTAACCCACTACACCACTACCATCTCACCTACTCCACTAAACCTAACCCACTACACCACTACCATCTCACCTACTCCACTAAACCTAACCCACTACACCACTACCATCTCACCTACTCCACTAAACCTAACCCACTACACCACTACCATCTCACCTACTCCACTAAACCTAACCCACTACACCACTACCATCTCACCTACTCCACTAAACCTAACCCACTACACCACTACCATCTCACCTACTCCACTAAACCTAACCCACTACACCACTACCATCTCACCTACTCCACTAAACCTAACCCACTACACCACTACCATCTCACCTACTCCACTAAACCTAACCCACTACACCACTACCATCTCACCTACTCCACTAAACCTAACCCACTACACCACTACCATCTCACCTACTCCACTAAACCTAACCCACTACACCACTACCATCTCACCTACTCCACTAAACCTAACCCACTACACCACTACCATCTCACCTACTCCACTAAACCTAACCCACTACACCACTACCATCTCACCTACTCCACTAAACCTAACCCACTACACCACTACCATCTCACCTACTCCACTAAACCTAACCCACTACACCACTACCATCTCACCTACTCCACTAAACCTAACCCACTACACCACTACCATCTCACCTACTCCACTAAACCTAACCCACTACACCACTACCATCTCACCTACTCCACTAAACCTAACCCACTACACCACTACCATCTCACCTACTCCACTAAACCTAACCCACTACACCACTACCATCTCACCTACTCCACTAAACCTAACCCACTACACCACTACCATCTCACCTACTCCACTAAACCTAACCCACTACACCACTACCATCTCACCTACTCCACTAAACCTAACCCACTACACCACTACCATCTCACCTACTCCACTAAACCTAACCCACTACACCACTACCATCTCACCTACTCCACTAAACCTAACCCACTACACCACTACCATCTCACCTACTCCACTAAACCTAACCCACTACACCACTACCATCTCACCTACTCCACTAAACCTAACCCACTACACCACTACCATCTCACCTACTCCACTAAACCTAACCCACTACACCACTACCATCTCACCTACTCCACTAAACCTAACCCACTACACCACTACCATCTCACCTACTCCACTAAACCTAACCCACTACACCACTACCATCTCACCTACTCCACTAAACCTAACCCACTACACCACTACCATCTCACCTACTCCACTAAACCTAACCCACTACACCACTACCATCTCACCTACTCCACTAAACCTAACCCACTACACCACTACCATCTCACCTACTCCACTAAACCTAACCCACTACACCACTACCATCTCACCTACTCCACTAAACCTAACCCACTACACCACTACCATCTCACCTACTCCACTAAACCTAACCCACTACACCACTACCATCTCACCTACTCCACTAAACCTAACCCACTACACCACTACCATCTCACCTACTCCACTAAACCTAACCCACTACACCACTACCATCTCACCTACTCCACTAAACCTAACCCACTACACCACTACCATCTCACCTACTCCACTAAACCTAACCCACTACACCACTACCATCTCACCTACTCCACTAAACCTAACCCACTACACCACTACCATCTCACCTACTCCACTAAACCTAACCCACTACACCACTACCATCTCACCTACTCCACTAAACCTAACCCACTACACCACTACCATCTCACCTACTCCACTAAACCTAACCCACTACACCACTACCATCTCACCTACTCCACTAAACCTAACCCACTACACCACTACCACCTCACCTACTCCACTAAACCTAACCCACTACACCACTACCACCTCCACTTCACCTACTCCTTACCTACTACACACTCACCCTCTTCTATATATAGGAATCATGAATCATTGTAATAGAAATAACAAAAATCAATCAATAATATACATCAATATATTTTACAGTTACCAAAATACCCTTTTATTGAAGTTCAAACTCTTTTTATAACAGGCATCTTAAAATGAAAATGTGATGTAGTTTCATTAGAAACAATGTTAGACTAATTTTCTATAATAATTGTCTAGAAATGTCTGTTTTCAACTTGTTTTGACACATTTCTAATACTTTCTAGTATTCAAATTTTAACTTATTTCAAACTCAAATTTTCTATTTTTGATCATTTTCTATTTCTTTTATTATACTTTTATGTCTAAGCAAAAATATGACTATAATTAGTTGTTTTTCTTTTCGAATTAGGACTTCCCTTGTTATAAATAGTTACTCTTAATTTCTTCCTTATGAATTCAAAATTCTACGTCTCTTCAAACAATATCTAATCATGATTAATAATTCAGTTGCGTCAACAATCTACATAAAAATCCAACAGATAAAAACTCTAATAAAGCCCACTTGAATTTCAATTTCACTATAAGTGGATGGAAAACTATAATAGAGGAAGCTCCACCACTTTGAGGCACTCAACATGCTTTTCAATTGAGTCGTTATTGTCTATAAAGGAGTGAAGTTTGTCCAAAAGCTTTTTATATCGAAAGAACATTCAAATTTCTACTTGACTTCATTATTCTTTCCATCAGTTGAAACCCCTGAAACCAGGTAGTGATTAGTTTGATGTTTGTAGAAATAAAAGATAGAGGAATTTAGGAATTTTATCTTAAAATTACTTAGAAAGCGAGTGTATAGTGTAGATATAAACTTAGAGGGCTGCTAATTGCTAAATGTCTCTATCTATTTACTTTGGACCCCTCACTTCTTTGAACTCCTACCCACATAATTGAAACCCTCTCATCTTCTCTTTGAACACCTCCATTAATACAAAAATATATCATGTTCTTTGGATCCCAACTTTTCTTGTCCCTTCCACCGCCGACAGTGCCATTCCGACCAGTGGAGGAGGAAAAGAAGGGTCAGGGGGGTCATGTGCCCCCTTTCAGTTTTGAGGTTTTGTTTGTTTGTTTGTTTATTTTGTGTGTGTGTGTGTGTGTGTGTTTTGTTTTCATATATAAAATGTATATTTTTTTTCCTTAACATATTTTTTTGCTAAAGATTTATTGTATTGTTCACAACAAGTAATTATTTGATAATTTGAGAGCACTATGTGGTATTATTTATGTAGTAGTTTAAACCAATAGTATAACGAAAAATCTTATAGATTGGATATAATGAACTCATTATTTTCAGGTAGTTGATAGACTACTTAGTGTGATTTATGATTTCTCATTCTTTGAACATCACGTAGGCAATGCTATATGGTATTCTAAGACTGTTTAATAATTTTCATTCAAAACACATCATTTATAAGCAATGTCATCTCTTTAATATTTTTTCTTCAAATAAAAATTAAATAGATTTTATAATAAATTGTGCTATAAATGATGTGTTTTTGTTTTCTAAAATTAAGAATTTTGATCCGTAATTTTTTGTGTTAAAATTACAAACTTACATCACCATTCTGTACCGAGCTATTCTACACTATTATAGAATTTTAATTTGTTCCAATTAATAATGAATATGTAATTTTTTTATGCTTAAATTTAGCTCATAAAATTATTATTATCTTTAAAGCCTCGTTTGGGGAGTGGCTATTTTAGCCAAAAAGCCAACTAAAACTTGTCACATCACCTCTCTACTTTTCTGCACATCTTTTCGTAAAAAGCCAAAAAGTTACTAAAATAGCCTGTTCCCAAACGAGGCCTTAATGTTGATCATGATTTTTTTTTTAAAATAAAAAATTATAATAAATAATGCCCCCTCTAACTTAATTTCCTGGCTCTGCCACTGCTTCCGATGATATTCTTCCTCTTTCTCTTCTTTTTTTCTTCTTCTTCTTCCCCTTCCCTTCCCCTCCTCTTCCCCTTCCTCTCTCCATCTCTCTCTTGTTTTGCTCTACTGTTCTGCCGCTACCAACACTGCCAAAACCCTAATCCTAGATCTCGCACGCCCTCTCTCAAATCACCATCACTAGGAGGAGATCGAGTTTGATAGAGGAAGACCTGGGTTACGATTTAAGTTCACGAGTTTTGGGGGCTTGGAGTTGTGGGGTTTGAAGATGAAGATGAAGATGATGATGGAAGGCGATCAAGTGAGAGAGAAAGATAGAGACAAAGAAGAGAACCCTAAGGGGAGAGAGATAGTGAGAGAGAGAAAGAGTGGATCAATGATTTCAATGTCGCCGTCGACGCCTCGCTTGCCATCGCCGTAGATCCGAAACTCTCCTTCTTTATTCTCTGTTTTTTTTATTTATTTATTTTTTTTGGTGTTAGTGGTTATGACGGATTCCAATAAGAAATGTAGCGACGACAGGGGCAATGGAGCGGAGACGAAAACAGTGTAGCAAGGGCTTGAAAATCGTCGAAAAAAGAATGCGACAATTAGATGTGATGGAATGGCTGATAAGATTAGGATTAGAGTTTTCAAAATTAGGGTCAAAAGGTTATGGACAAAGGTAAAAGAGGGACTTCATGTTTAGACAAAATTGAAATTAAAAAAAAAATATCAAAAAAAAATGGGGGGTCCTAAGTAAAAAGGTAGGTGTAGATGGCATTGTTCTAAACTTAATATATTATGTGTTACACATATAATGAATTTAATTTATTGGTGATTATAAGAAGTTAGTTTCTTTCTAATTCACGGTAGACTAAATGAACTACAAAGGTATAGCCGGGGCCTTTAAGCCCACTATGGAACCTCCTTCAAATACACAAAATTTTACAAGAAAAAAGAATGATGAAATCCTTAAAAGATGGCATGTAGTGGGCTTAAAGGCACATATTGCATGCACCTCTTTTAAAGTTTTAAATATTTTTCTTTGATCTGCCTAATGCTCCTTCTCTTCAGCAAGGATTTATTTATTTATTTATTTTTATTTTTTTTGTGTCTCTACTAACTTCTCTCTTTACAACGGTTAAGATTCACCTTAAGAGAATTTAATAACTCAAATTATTTTATTAAAAACTAATTTTTATTTTTTCTAATAAAATGATCTAGACCGTTAGATTGAGGCAAGGTAAAAAAAAAAAAAAAAAAAAAGATCCTTGCTCTCTCTCCCCACTCCAATATCTTCTTCCACTTTCCGCAGTCTTGCTGTCATGCCATGAGTCATGCCACGTGTCAATTTAATTTTCAAAAAGATTCATTTAACATTCTTGAGTCTCCATTGCTGCAATCATTAAAATTTAATCTAATAATTTTGAGATTATGAATTTAAATTTTGGGACTATTATTATATTAAAAATTAAATATGTACTTAATCTTTCTTCTTTTAATGTATTAATTAGTGTATTAACTAATTTATCAACATTAATTATGATATTATTATTGACCTCACTCATTAATTACATTACAAATCTCAAAAACTTCTTAAATTATACCACATCATTAATTAATATATTAATTACTATGCTGATCGGTGCATATAACATTATTCTAATATATATGTATACTCAATTTTTTTTCTTTTTATTTTTTATTTTTTTATCCACGTAGCATTCTAAAAGTAAAAGGTCCTTAGTGCTTTCACGCATCCACAGGTTCATAAAATTCTTCTCCCCGTCTTTTTTCTTTCTAATTCTTCTTCTCTTTTCTTTTTTTTTTTTTTTTTTTTTTTCTTTCTTTGAATAGATAAAAACATATAGATCCGCCTATATATATAATAAAAAAAATACTGCTTCCATTTCAAAATAATATTCCATTTTGAAAAATTTAGAGTGTGTTTAGTTTATGTTTTCAGATAAATTTTCAAAAAAAAAAAAAATTAGAGAGAAAATTTAGAATTTTTTTTTGTTTGTTTGATTGTATATTTTGGAGTTGGGAGTTTAAAATGATTTTATATTTTATTATAGTTGAGAAGATGTGTGTGGGAAAAGAACGATTGAGAATGAGAGAACAGTGATTGATTGATGTGCAAGAGAGAGAAAGTGATTTTGGATTTCAAAAAATTTGAACAAAAAATTTTGTTGAAATTTTTTCTCAAAATTTGTATCTTGAAATACAAACCAAATAGGCCCTTAATTTTTTTTAGTAGTACAATTATTACACTTTAAAAAAATTAATTTTTCAAAATTATCTTTTGATAATACTTTTTTAGAGAATATCAATTGTCATAATTGTAATTTTGTGTTGTTAATGAATTTAAAAAACTTACTAAATAAAAAATTCATATTATTTTAGTCGTTAATTTTTGAAAAGAGGTTAACATTTTAGAATAATGAAAAATAAAATAATGGACTAATATTTTAGAACAAAGGGAGTATATAATTTATTTTCTAAACTCATTTTTTAAATTAAAATAACAAAATTATCGTACATTTAAAATTGGGCACTTGCTCCAATTTTTTTTGAATTGGAGTAGAGTAATGTTATATGTATTAATTAGTGTATTAATTAGCGTATCAATTGATTATGTGACATAATTTAAGAGGTTTTTGATATTTGTAGTTTATATAATGAGTGAGATCAATAATAATGTCATAATTAGTGTTGGTACACTAATTGGTACACTAATTGATGCATATAGTATCACGGAATAACAAAATTCTATAATTCACATTTAAAAATTGTATAATTGATTTGATTATAACATATTCGTATAAATATTAAAAAATATTATAACCTGTATATAATATATATATATATATTTACACAAATTCGTATTAGTAATTATATGAGACACTAACAAATATACATAAAAAAGGAAAGTGATATATTCACCAATTAGTCTGCATACTAGTATATCAACTAATGTTATGATATTATTATGAATAATGCTATATGCACCAATTAGTATACTAACTAGTGAACCAATTGATGATGTGATATAATTTAAGAGATTTTTGGTATTTGTAATGTGATTAATGAGTGAGGTCAATAATAATGTTATAACTAGTGTTGACACACTAATAAATACATTAATTGGTACATGTAGCACCACCGTATTATTATTAACCACATTTATTACACAAGTTATAAATACTCACAACCATACAAATGATGTCACATCATCTGTTAGTATACTAGTGTGTACATTAATTGGTACATATAGCATTATTCCACACAAAAAATACAGTGGTGTTACATGCACTAATTAATATACCAATATATGCTATGATATTATTATTGATCTTGTAACAATCCAGATTTTTAATTATTCTGTAGAATTTATACTAATATTATTTAATCACAATTAGGAAAATATATAATTTATTTCGTATTATTATGTGTAATTTTGTAAAATAATAAAATTATTATGAATTTAGGGGTCAAAGTATAAATAATAATAATAATAATAATAATAATAATAATAATAATAATAATAATAATGGGCAAAAGTGAAATATTGTGAAAGGTGGCCAAACACGAGTAAGGATCCTTGGTCGCACATTCCTGCAGCCCTCCCTACCGCTCTCTCCAAAATGACGTCATTTTGTTTAGTTGTTTTTTTTTTTCCAAAAATTTGAATTTCCCGCTTGTTTATTTCATCTTCGTCTTTGTCTCTGTGTTTAGCCCTAACCATTGCAACATATAGAGCTGGACAAAGAGAGAGAAGAGAGACGCAGAGAGAGAGAGACGATCGGTGAAGACTGCAAGACGATCGGAGACCGGAGACACAATTTGCGAGATCTGCGAAGAAATGAAGTGTGAGAGATGGTGGAGGGAGGCGACGGTGATGGACAAAGGATGGCGGAGGGACGCGAGTCCGGCAGCAACGCGACGGCGTCAAGTCGACATTGCAGCCATGACGAGGTCCATTTCATCTCTGTTTCTGGGCCGCTATATACGTATGTATAATTTATATATAATTTTTCCTTGAATGGTATGTGAAAGGGTAATTTATATGAAAATTGGGCCGAGCTGGGTAATGGGCCGTTATGGGCCACAGTGCGAAGGGATGAGTAAAAAAGGCTATGAAGTTACTCCGGCCCAAGAGAGGTGTAAAGTTACTCCGGCCCAAGAGAGGTGTAAAGTTACTCCGGTCCCAAGGAGGATAACTCGGTCACCATACTAAAACTTATACCGGTTATGGCACAGTATGGTTAGCTCGGTCTGAACCTTGCTAAAAGTTAGCTCGGTTTAGACCTACCACGGTTTGTACAGGAGGAACTAAGGTAAGGGCAGTAAAAGGACGAACCAAATTAAGGATAGTTCGGTCTGTTCTACCGCTAAGCATAGCCATGCGTACCTCGGCCACATTGGAGTCCGACCATGGTAAAACCATCTCACTTGGTTTAAACAGTGAGGGGGGTGTTGAAGGATAGGCATTATCTTTCAGGAGTATGAATCCTAGGAGGACTCTACATGGAGGAGTAAGAGTCCTACTTGGATTGTGCCACACGAAACCTATAAAAGCTCACCAACATCACCTATGGAGAGGTAACACAACTTTGATTCCTGAATACACAGAGCTTTTGTCTACTCGTCTATTTTGCTGACTTAGGCATCAGAGGGGTTTCCGGCACACACTTGCCGGTTAGCTCACGTTTGTGTTTTCAGGGAGTAAAGCAACAACATTTGGAGGAACGCGGACTTGATCAACAAGATTATACGAGAAGGTTTATTTCTTTCCCATACAATTGGCGCCGTCTGTAGGAATTCAAACAAGAACAAAACCTCTTGATCAAGCTTGTCCTCTTTAGAAGCAATGGCGCACAACAAAGATTTGCCGCAGTCCGCCATCGACGGACAAACACCAGATGGGGGGGCAAGACGCGAAGGCCTACCTTCTATCCCTCCCATGGCAGACTTAGAGCCACAGTGACAAAATCCCAGGAGGGACACAAGGGGGAGGAGGCAGACTAACAGCCCCCGTCACTCTCGTTCACGAAGTCCTAATAGACAAAAGCGGAGGATTGATCCTAAGTTTTGGAGGACCGCGTGAAGGAGCAAGATGAATTAATAAGGAAGATGGCGGCGGGCATGGAGGCCATGAAGCGCCAGATGAAGGGAAAAGGAGTGGCAATAGGAGAGGGGCGCAAAAGCAAGATGCCTTCTCGCCGCTCAGAAGACCGTGGAAGGCATTCCACACCATCACAAGCAGAGAGTAAAAGTCTCAGGACAGGCGATACTCAATCCAAAACTTCCATAACTCGTTACTCCAGGTCTGAGAGAACGAGATCATTGAGGTCTTACACTGAGGGAAGTACCTATCGACCCTCACGCTCGCACCAGACATCATCCAGGCAGACGGAGTTGCCAAGATCATTCGATTTGTAGAACATGTTGGAAGAAAAAGCCCGAAGGAAGGAGGATACTAGGGCGCGCAACCCTCGCAGGGTATCTGCCCTTCAGCGGTTGGCTCCTCGGACGCATGGAAGCGTCGAGGTCGGAATGCCGTCGCCACGCCCTGCCTACGAACCAACGAACAAAGCATTAGCAAGGCTGCAGACATCGCCGTTCGTTCCGGTAATTGAAAACGCGCCCCTTCTTTCAAGTTTCCTTCAACCAAAATTCACCACGTACGAGGGGAAGACAGACCCCTATATACACCTAAGCCACTTCCGCCAGGTTATGGCGGTATATCGGCGAAACGAAGCTTTGATGTGCATCCTCTTCCCATCAAGCCTTGGTGACCTAGGCTTAACTTGGTTCGAAAAACTTCCAGAAGGCAGCATAGCCTCCTGGGCACAATTGGCAGAGGCGTTCGTCACGAGGTTCAGAACGAACACCAAAACCCCGGTGGAGATTGACCAGTTACTCTCCATCGACATGGGCGAAAAGGAGACACTAAGATCCTACAATAGTCGCTACTGGGAGACATTCAACCAGATTGGGACTGCCCCACCATCTCGCCATTGCACAGTACAAAAGAGGCCTTCCAGTCGGAAACAGACTAAGGGACTCAATCACCATGACACCGCCCTCACCATGGAGGCCTTGATGGAAAGAGTGCATATGCACATCAGAGTGAAGAGGATGGCGCCCGTGCCAAAACAAAATCTGGCACGCCGCAATACCAGATAAAAGACCACAACAAAGATCAACGCGGTTAGAACGTCCGAACAAAAACGAACGAGGCAGGCGAGACAACAGAGAGGACCAGGATAAAAGATGGTTGAGAATCCGCACAGCCATAACCACGGTATTCAAGAAACCGATCTACCGCATTCTGAGTGAAATACGTGATGAACCTTTCGTCAGATGGCCAGTAAGTTAGGAGAAGCACAGAAAGACTACGACGAAAGGTCGCGATGCACCTTCCACAAAAAAAAGGGGCACCGCACTGAAAATTGTATGCCATTGAGACAACATCTGGAGGAGTTGGTGGCAGCCGGTCACTTGGATAAATACATTGAAGGAGGGACGCAACCAGCCCCCCAGGATCACAATCACCCCAATGGAATGCCAATTGACGCCCTACCTCAAGGTGTGATCAATGTGATACATGGAGTATTTGAACCTGAGCGTGTATGCGAGCTCAGAGGGTCGATCAAGAAGGCTGAGCACTTAAGGGAGGTACTAAGTGCCCAACCTACCATCAAAAAGGGGAGAACGGAGGCCACGAACGTCATGTCTTTTTCAAACAAGGACTTGGAAAGAATATATTGCCCTCACAACGATGCACTGGTCGTCACCCTCCGCGTCAAGGATTATGACGTCAAGCGAATTCTGATAGACCAAGGTAGCTCGTGTGAGATAATATACTACGACACCTTCAAACAGCTGAAATTAGAGGACAAAGACCTGGCACCAGCTGTATCCTCCCTGATCGAATTCAATTCAATGCCAGAATGGCCAGTCGGCAAAATTATACTGCCAGTTAGAGCAGGAAGCGTGACAAAACAAGTGGAATTTTGGGTGTTGAAAATCCCTTCCACTTACAACATAATCTTGGGAAGAATATGGCTCCATGCCATGAAATCAGTAGCATCATCCTACCATCAAGTAATGCGGTTTCCCAACGGAACCAGAGTAATTGAAGAGGTCTTTGGAGACCAGATTATGTCCAAGAAATGCTTTGTCACGGCTAACGGCAGCCGCGCTGCCAAGGGATATGTACATTCAGTGGAAGAACCTGAGAGTAATGAACTGTTCGCAGATGTCGGCAGAACAGTTGATCAAAAAGCGGTGGAAGATTTGGTAGAGGTAAGAATAGATGAAAAGAACCCGGATAAGTTCTTTCTGCTCAGTTCGTCGTTGTCCAGCACTGAAAGATTAGAGGTCTTGGAATTCTTGACCTCTAACATCGAAGTGTTCGTCTGGACACCTTACGACATGCCAGGCATTGATCCAAACTTCATCTGTCACCAACTCAATGTCCACCCGTCTGCCAAACCAATCATTCAGCGCACTCGCAGATCGGCAGTCCACCACGCTGAGATAGTGGCAGAAGAGGTGGGAAATCTGCTAGAGGTAGGAGCTATTAGAGAGGTGCACTACCCCAGATGGATTTCTAACACAGTCGTGGTACCAAAGAAGAATGGCAAATGGCGTGTCTTGGAATTCTTGACCTCTAACATCGAAGTGTTCGTCTGGACACCTTACGACATGCCAGGCATTGATCCAAACTTCATCTGTCACCAACTCAATGTCCACCCGTCTGCCAGACCAATCATTCAGCGCACTCGTAGATCGACACTCCACTACGCCGAGATAGTGGCGGAAGAGGTGGGAAATCTGCTAGAGGCAGGAGCTATTAGAGAGGTGCACTACCCTAGATAGATTTCTAACACAGTCGTGGTACCAAAGAAGAATGGCAAATGGCATGTCTGCGTCGACTATAAGACAGTCAACAAAGCATGCCCAAAGGACAGCTTCCCCCTACCACGGATAGATCAATTGGTAGACCTAATAGCGGGGCACAATCGGCTTAGCTTTCTAGATGCATACAGAGGCTACCATCAGATCGCCATGTACGAACCAGACCAGGAGGTCACGTCCTTTACAACTCCAAGAGGACTATATTGCTACAAGGTCATGCCCTTTGGCCTAAAAAATGCAGGGGCAACATTCCAACAGATGGTCACCAAGATGTTTGAACCATTGTTAGGCAAAACAATGGAAGCTTACATTAACGACATGGTGGTTAAGAGCAAGGATAAGAATAACCATCTAAGGGACCTAGATGAGATGTTCCAGATTTTGAAGAAGCACAAGTTGCGCCTTAATGCATCCAAGTGTGCGTTCGGTGTAGGATCTGGCAAATTCCTGGGCTTCCTAGTGACCAACCGAGGTATTGAGGCAGACCCCTCCCAGATCAAAGCTATTCAGGATCTAGAGAGACCTAACTCAGTAAAAGAAGTACAACATCTCACGGGCATGGCTGCTGCACTCAACCGATTCATTAGCAGATCGTCAGACAGATTATGACCATTTTTTCAAGCTTTAAAAGCCAAGTTTGAGTGGGACGAAGAATGTGACCGCGCTCTGGAAAGCTTGAAAGAATACATGTCTTCTCCACCACTGCTGGTCACCCCAATACCTGGAGAATAACTCTTCCTGTACCTGGCGATCTCTCAGCACGCGATTAGCGCAGTGTTGGTCCGTGCGGAAGGAATCCAACATCTGCCCATCTATTATGTCAGCAAGACATTTCTGGGCGCCGAAACAAGGTATTTGCCACTAGAAAAGCTGGCCTTAGCCTTAATGATGGCATCAAGGAAGTTGTCGCACTACTTTCACGCCCACACCATAGTTGTCCTCACAACTTTCACATTAAAAGCTCTGTTTGAAAGAGTAAACTTTTCTAGGAGAATCTTGAAGTGGGCAGTAGAGTTGGGACAATTCGACATTAAGTTCCAACCCAGAACCGCGATAAAGGCCCAAGCTTTGGCAGACTTTGTCACAGAATTTACCTCAGGAAGTCATCATATCTGCCCAGTCGACCTGACTGACACAACCGAACTGGGGACAGAAGTTGACGCCGGAATAGCGCAACCCCTGGTGCAGTATACTCAGTTAGACCCTATGGCAAACCAGAGTAAAGACAGCAAGGAAGAAGCAAATCAAGCTACACCGAACCAAGACTCACCAACAAATAAAGACTTTGTACAATCAGATAGCGAGGGGCAGGCAGTAAGCATGGACCTTGAAAGAAACACCACCAACATTCTTGACCCCACAACTTCATCTGACCCCTCCACTTGCTGGAAGTTGTTCATTGGAGAGATGTGGAAGCTCTTTGTGGATGGAGCATCCAACCGGCATGGTGCAGGACTTGGCATAGTCCTCATCTCACCAGACGGCCTGGTTGTGGAGCAAGCAATCAACCTTGGCTTCCCAGCATCAAATAACGAAGTAGAGTTGAAACACTTCTTGCAGGACTCAGATCAGCATTCTACATGAAGGCCACCGAACTAATGGTCTACAGCGACTCACAGTTGGTGGTAAACCAAATTTTTGGCGATTATGAAGCAAAGGATGACAGGATGGCCAAGTACCAAGAATTGGTCAGAACAGAGATCAAGAAATTTGAAGTAGTAAGGATAGAACAGATTGGCAGGGAGGAAAACAGGAGAGCAAACGAACTAACAGGCTTTGCATCAATGGCAGATACATCCATCCCTCACCCACTACTAATTGACTACCTACCGAGATCAAGCATTGAGGACCCTGAAGTAGAAGAGGTGTGTTGCGCCGAATTAGGCCCCTCAAGGATGGATCCCATTATACTGTTCTTAAAAGACGGCGTCTTACCGGAAGACAAGAAAGAAGCCAACAAAATTCGAGCAAAGTCGCAGTGATTTTGGCTCTCCCCATTTATGGCATTATACAAAAAGTCATTCTCAGGACCTTACCTAAAGTGTGTCCACCCCAACAAAGTAGAAGCATTCTTGTTCGAAATACACGAAGGGGTAAGTGGAAGCCACCAAGGAGGAAGATCGTTAGCCTACAGAGCCATTTCACAAGGATACTGGTGGCCATACATGCAAGCAGACTCGGAAAAGCATGTGAAGAAGTGCGAGAAATGTCAAAAGTTCGCATACCAAATACATCAGCCGGCCAGAGAACTCCTACCATTATCCAGCCCATGGCCCTTTGCAATGTGGGGCTTGGACATAGTAGGACCACTTCCAACAGCGCCTAGAAACAGGAAGTTCTTTCTCGCAGTAACAGACTACTTCACAAAGTGGGTGGAAGCAGAAGCATTGGCATCAATCAAGGAAAAAGATGTGAAGAAGTTCGTTTGGCAGAATATCATTACTCGATTCGGCATACTTAAAGCCCTAATATCAGATAACGGCACCCAGTTTGATGGCAGAATCTTTAGAGGCTTTTGTGCAGAATACAAGATAGAGTTCTAGAATTCTACACCAGCATATCCTCAAGCAAATGGCCAAGCAGAAGCATCAAACAAGATTGTCTTGGATGTGGACTGAAGAAAAAGGTAGAAAAGGCAAAAGGGAAAAATGGGCGGAGGAATCTTCCTTTCATGTTTTATGGCTTACCGTACCACACCTCGGACGATTCAACAGGCCCTGGAGAAAACACCATTTTCTCCCTTAGCCTACGCATGGAAGCAGTTAAATTCCCACTGAAGTTGGGCCTCCCCACAAATTAAGGAAGCGGAAAAAAAATTTTTTTTTGATTCAAGGGGGGGCACTTTTTGGAATGGGAGACGAAAAGCCCATTTAGGCATTGGGAGGTTCGGAACCCCTCGGCCGGGGGGAAGAAAAAAAGAAAGAGAAAAAAAGCAACTTTTTTGTGATTTTTCACCCCCATTTGGCCTTTTTTTTTTTTTCCCCATTTTTTTTTTAAACAAACCCAAAAAAAAAGGGGGGAGGGGTTTAATTCCCAATCCCCTTTTTTCCCTTTTGCCTTTTTTTTTTGTT
>NW_021034031.1:0-11431 GCF_004153795.1 Camellia sinensis
GAAAAGAGAGAGATACTTGAATATTGAAGAGATGATCAATGTGTTAAGTATGGATTGATGGGATGTGCTCCCTAATTGAAGGTTAAGTCTTGTGCAAGCTGTTGTCGCGTAAACCCTAGAATGGAATGGACGTATTCGGACTCTTTACGATGGTTTGGTTGGCGAGATAAGGTCGAGTCCAGATGGGACAATCAGGAGGATAAAACTTTTTTGGAAGAACAAGGTTGGATTCTGGGTGATAAGACCTTTTCCTTTTCACTGTCCCTTTTGACGCCCTGCGGTTGGCGCTACGCGGTATATAACCGTTGGTAGGCATCCGAGGTTAGTTCTGCAATAAAGCAGCAAAAAGGGGAGTTCCGAATAGTCCGGTGTCCAACTCTTGTGGTTGGGAGGATGAAATCTCTTTGGAGGATTTCTAGAATACTAACCACTAACATTATAACCTTTGTTATCTATTTGAATGACATGTTCATTTCCTCTATTATTAAAATTGTTGTTATTGACTTGAATATCATGCTTCAGTACTTGCTTGCTGTAAATATGATGGTGTATTAGATTGGGAAAAAAGGACGGGGTGTGTATGCATTTACTGGGCATTCAAAGCTCATGGCGTTTCATGCCAGGTATCGAAGACTATTAGACCAGTCGAAGACAAAGCTGAAGTATTTGAAGACGTATGGCTATCCTATGAGAGTTAGGAACTAGTTATGTTAAACGTGTTTTGAGATTGTGAGTGATAGATCCCATGTTGTATTTAAGACTTGATTTTGTAATTATTATATATCTATACGTATCTTTTATATTACCTATTCCTAATTGTCTTGTCGACATATGTAGACCTTGTGTTAATATCTTGTTAAGATCTGTCAATGGGGTAGCTTTGCTATCTAAGGTGGTTGCACTTTGAAGGGAGGCTATATTGACTCCTCCGACCTTCCTGAAATCTTGCTTGGTTATTATCCAAAGGACTCATTAGTGACATTTTCTACTCTTGTAACCTTAGATAAACCTTGTATTTATTTGTTAATATATTATTTGATGTTCCCCATTTTTGGGGCGTCACATACTGACTTTTTAAAGGGCATGTAAATGAAATCTTCTTTTAATTGGCACTGTATGGCATTTGGATTTAATATTGGAAATCTTGCATAAATGTATATACTTTGTTAATGATTCTCTATTGGGCTTTATGCTCACCCCTATGGGATTTTGGTGCAGGAAAAGATGTGGTGATCCCGCCGAGTTGAGGGCGTGGACACATTTTGGTGAAGAGTAAATAACTCTCTTTTTGTTGTGATTTATTTTGCTAGCCAAGGGTTGTAAATGTATGGGTTCGTGAAACCATTTTTGTATAACCAAGCTTAAGCCTTGAAAGATGTAAGCCCTCAAGGGCATTTTATTTATTTTTGGGATTTGATTGTTCTACATGCTACAGATTCATGTATTCTATATCATTGAATGTATAATTCGCATGTGGGACTTTTGTACAAACCTTATTGATTAATCGATGTTGGTTGATGCACTTAATTTATGTTGGATTATTTTGGGGCGTTAAAGCAATCAAAATAAATGATTATTTAATTAATTTAGGATTTTCATGTCAAACATTAAAAAAATATATTTTATGGCATATTAGAAGACTATTAGTGTAAACAACATACAATAAAACTTACTTAGAAAATGTGATTAAAAAAAAGATGTAATCACACTTACTCAAAAAATGAGATTAAAAATAAATATTATCACACTCACTCAAATTAAGTTTGATTAAAATATCAATCTATTTTTTTTTATCACATTTTCAATAAAAATGAGATAGTTTCACTTGTCAAAATGGGATCTTTAACTAATTTTGTAGTAGTGTCATTTTGTTTATTCATTAATATACGATTAAAAGTAAGATTGGAGTTTATGTAATCGATATAATTTAGGAAACGATATAAATAAGGAATTAATACTTGTGATGACTAGTTCGAAAATCGTTGTAGACACCCCATTTTTGACCGCCCTTAAAACTTGGGCACTACTGTTTCGTGAGCAGCTACGTTAACTAGCATGTTGCAGGTTTGTACTCGGTTAGTGTTGTTGTCTCTCGCCCAATGAATGCACATTTTCTTCTACTAAAGTTTTAATATGCAGAACTTTCTTTTATCACCATGAGGCTAATTGTGGAAGTTACTAGTTGAGGAGTGTCCAAATACACACTGTCTTGAAACTCAACCAATGGTGACGCCCTTAAGCTCCTTGATAAACGTAGGGCTTTGGGAATCGGCTGTGTAAAGGTCGCTGGGATTTGAGAGTGGCTTTGCTGCCTTTGAATTGGAGGATTGCCCTGATTAATTTCTTTCGTAATTCAGATTTTCAGGGCAATATGAGCAGTATCGATTACTTGGCATGCCCCCTCCGGGTGCTCGGTGTTTTTAAGTGGTAATCATTTACAACCTTTTATCAATACTCCAATACAATCGCAGTGAGGGTATGAATTCATAAGTGTGGATTTTAGGGGGGAGAAGGTTGTTCCAACAACCGAAAGCGTTTTAGGAAAGAAATTTGGCTTTGATGTTGTTTCGATTTTACAACTACTGCAGACTTTCAGTAGTGCATATACAACCTGCAAAAACTATATAGTTGAGCTGATGTACTAGTCTAGCCAAATCTTCCTATGTCTTGTTCTAATAGTCACATAAGAGGTGTTTTGAGGTCGGGTTCTCGGCGGTACTATATCATCCACACTTGTCAGAATTACCGTATTTAAGGCATAATTTTCACGTCGACCCACGACCTATCGTATCAACCGGCTAAATCCACCTTAACTTGTGCACTCCCATAGCCAACCCCGGTGATATGGAACACCAGGCACGAGCATATAATTACTAGTCCAAGATCCGCACCGTAAGAGATATGAAAGAACAATCAGGAAAGTCACTCTATATGCGTGTGAATGATTGTAAGTTCTAGCAGAGTGAGTAGGGCCAATACTGTTTTTATTAGCGGACTGTCCCAATTGCCTCAATCAAATCTGTGTGGCCGGACAACTGTGAGTGGCACCCATCCAACGCTTGGCAGGACATAGGGTGAGGTTTAAGGCTACAGGTGATAAATGCATTTGCCCCATAATGTGGTAGCACCACACAACTATCACAAACAGAGGGGCAAAATTACCTGCCCGCCTCTTCATAGAGAGTTGATCACTCTTACTCCAAGAGTTATTCACCCGAGCGCGAGACTTAATGGCTTTAGAATCCGATGGATTGAAGGCAACCAGTGAGGTGTATGGACAATTTGCGAGCGGGACATTGTCAGCTCATCCCCAGGAGGTTTCCCTCTATAATCATAGATTCCTCCAAAAAATATCTATTTTGCATAGTCGGCCTCGTGCCTCTGACGGAATTCATCGCAGTCCCACGCGAACGTAGCTATCTCGTTTAGGTTGTTTGGACCACAGGAAATAAAAACGATCTCAACATGGACTGACACTCGGATTACCTCTAAACTCAATTGTTAGAGAAGGCTCATGAGAGAGAGGAGTATGCCCGATCTTGAGACTCATGGAGAGAAAATAACATACGAACCGATCTGACATTCCCAATAGCAACGAGAGAACTTGAGAGAAATGTGAGAGACTAATTATGACTCAGATTAATCACGACAAAGAATCTCTACCACTAGAATCAAGTTCAGTGATAATATGAAAACGCATCAAAATAAATCACTATTTCCTAGACATTACTGCACGTCAGCACCTCAAGAATATGAGCTCGAAAATCACTAGTCAACAGAGACTAGCCCTGAAACAGCACAGTTGACTAAGGACCCTCCTAGAAGTAACTGAGTGCCGCCCACGCAGGTGGTTCTCCCGCACTCATCCCAACACACTTATGTATCTGCTCCGACACCTCAATCCCCCGGTTTCACCTGATTCCACGTGGCTGATACGACTTTACTGAGCTGGGCTGCGGCAATACCTGTTGTCCACAAAACAAACAAATCATACTAAGTACTCTAGCTACATACTTTGCAACTGGGTTGGCGCAGCACATCTACCCTTGGAGATAAAGACAAGCTTTTACAATTGCTAAATCACATACGCAAGAGGTTCTCTTCATAACCAGTGAGGGAAGCTCTTGTATAAGAGCGATCTCTGGTCCTATGAAGCGGGAGTAGGGTTCACACGATACTTAGTCCTGGTCATTGCTGCTCGAGCTTAGCAAGAATAGTGTTCGTGATCGCGAGGGTATAGCTAGGGGTTCACCTCGGGCCATAGTCATGTATACTAATGGAGACAAAGTGCGTTTTCCATCTTTAAACAGCGATCTTGTAAGCGGCCGTTTGGGAGACGCAATCCACGCTGTTGTTCCAAGTTCCCTTCTCCCCGCGGATGTAAGACCTCTAGAACCCTTTGGACCAACAGGCCATATGAATGGAGTGAAGACCCTCTTGACTCGACGGTGGGTATATATGGGTTTTTTTTGTCGATGTCGTAGAATTAAACTCACAGGATGAGCCACCGGTGAATCATTTTAGGTAGTAGGCCTTTGTTTTTTGTCACGCGCGAGTGTGGTGGTAATCTGCACTTTGCTTATCTACCCTTTCAGAAGATCTAGCACACTGCGCATCACCACTGGTGGTCGCATTTCGAACCTGCGGGAGCAACGGCCTGCGCTTAGGCTAACTCCCATCCGTGTTCACTGGCAATGAGGCCTGCATCATCAGCAATAATCCTGGCAATTTGTACCTTCCAGCGCTCCCATTTTCATGGTAGATCTGAAAAGTGTAGGAAGGGAGTACAAGTCATATATCTGCATATAGAAGCTTATGCGGGGGTACCTCGAAGTTGTCGCACAATCATCCTCAACATAGCACGCGAAAATGACTCTGGTCTTTGTCCGGTTGGGCCTTAAAGGATCATCATCGAGGATTAGCTAATCCAGTCACATCTGGCCCTCACAAATTGCGTTGAAAGCTCTCCTTGGGTTCTACTTGCCGTCTGTCTCGAGATCCGCCGGGTCGGATCTCGATTTTGCGTTCATTATTACATGACGTACTCACCGCATCGGATGAAAAAGGCACTTCAACCATGTCGTCCACCACTCTCTTGAAGTCAATCCTCGCAATTTTGGCGTACCATGCGGTGCGCTCTCACTACCCGCCTACCAAAGACCCGAAGCCGGGTCGGCCAATATAAGACCAGCTTCTGCAGTCTAGTGAGGCCCAATTGGCCTTAGGATGTCTGAAAATAGTCCGCAGGTGTTACGATACGGATCCTCCAGATCCGTCAAAAGCACACACGAGGATCGACAGTTTGCGAGCATCGTTAAAAACCAGGATGCTGGCAAGCGATCACACTGCGTCGTGTATCCCGTCCCCAAGGTCCTGGAATGGAACCCTTCGGCACCCTGAGATTTTCTTGAACCAGCTTTTCAAGCTTGTTGCATTTTCAATGGCCACACGGGGGGTCCTACACTCGGACATCCGAAGGAGAGAACAACTCCGGAATAGATTGATAGGAAAGTGGGTGCCTTGGATTGAGTTGAAAGGCAGAATCAGGGGGTGAGCCAGGCCCCATTGGAGCCAAGGTCCTGTATCCAGTCTGGGACCTTTGGACATTTGGCGTCGTCCCTCGAGAGTAACGGAACCCCATTGGATGAGGGAAGGAAGCCTCGATGCGAAGAAATCAAGAATGCCATAAGACCGCCGGCTGGGCTGCTGTAGCTTGGGTTTATTAGCTCTAGCATGTGGGCAGCCATAGATCACATCGCCTGTTGCTTGGCGAAATCTGCTTGACGGACAGTGTCTATAGCTGCAATGGCATTCAATACTAGTCTGGAGTTGCCGCACCATCCTTCGCAAGACCGACATAAACACTGCTTCTAAATCCCCCATGCTCCTAACTGAGGCACGAGAGGCTGACGACGGTAGCTAGAAGGATATTCACAACGGTACATTATGATCTGATCTGTGGTCGGCAATAGGCCTCTGGGAATCTCAGCCCGACTGCTCAGATCTAATCTGGTAGCTGTTGTAACAGGTGGTGCTGTGCCTGACAGCACTGTCCTCTGGCCCTGATTATCCTTGAACTGAGTCTCTGAACACACCTGACAAAGTCTAATATCAGTAACAATCCAATAGAACCCTGAACCTCGAGAGGATATTGGAGCCCTTTGAAAGCTATAGTTCCACGACTAACCATTGCATAAAGGAGAACAACGAACAGTATCGTCCAAGCTTTGATTTCACTAAAGCAAACAAGGTATTTCACATAAACTGAACGAGTACTGTGGCTACTCTAAACTAAATTTTGTCACCCAAAATTCTGCCAGGTAACTAGAATACCCTTCAGGTAACTGATCCTAAAAAATCACCCGGTAGCACTGGTACACTCCAGATTTCCAATGGGTTCTGCGAGTGTCCCCCTGGATGACTCCCGCAGCTTAAAACTTGCAAACTGGATACACTGTAATTTCCCTGGTAGGGACACGCCGACCTCTAAAGCACATGCAGCAATAAGTGACGCAGCCAAAACACCCCTAGTGTTGGGGTAGGGTTTCCCTGTCCTATTTTGTCAGCCGAGCTAGGGTTTCACTACGCACACAAGATGGCCAAATAAGCGGTTTTCAAAACAACCTATACGTCGGGTAAGCAGCCTGTCCTAGCTTGGAATGGTCCTATGGATCCGAATATGCAAGCTAGGGTGAGATGGTCAAAAAAAGGGTGCCCCGGTAAAAAACCGGGTTTTATTGTGTTACCCATACTGCTCGGAAGCCATACCGGGTCAGGTGCCTTATGGCACCCATGCCCTTGTACAAGACAAAGCCTCCCGGCAAACCGCGTGTCAAGATCATGGCAAAGATGGCAAACGACTCGTGTCGCCTAGGTACGCACGCAATGCACATTGCATGGCAAAGAAACGACATAATGAGATCAAAACAGGAATCATCCACTAGGTTAATCAAGCTTCAACATGTCCCCAGCGGAGTTCTCCAGAAACGGTAGACGGTGCCGTGGGGCCTCAATCTACTACGTTCGGCCATCGATTTAGTGTCCACGGTTCTAAGTCGTGAACCAAAGAGTCCAAAATCCCGAGCAATTCGTTTTGAGAAAAATAACAATTTTTTGAAAGAAAAGTCCAAAACACGGACTGTTTGGCCAGATAACAGAAGTCGCCACCATATATTTTAAAATGGGGGGCATTTAGGAAAACCCCGACTCGGATGCCCGAAGGGCCATGTGTTCCGTCATCACCTCGTCTCTGCAGAGTTGCCTCGGGCTCGGGAGCTTGGGGTACGGATCGGGAAGTCAGCTATGAGCACCCCCTTTCCCGCGGGTCCGCCCGACCGGACCTCTACTAAGGATATCCATTTTTGAAAACTTTATGTATTCCTTAAACAATTGTTAGCCTAGAGTTACTATGTTGCGTCACGCAAGGCAAACAAGTATAGACTAGATTGCCTAATCTTAGGAGATACTTGCATATATCCGTTTGCTTTGGAAATACTTAGTATTAGATTTTGCTACTCGTAAGTAGGCTTAAAACACGGATTTCAATTGAGTTTTTTCCCGAACTCAAACAATCCACACCTCCCACCCACAGGCATCCAAAACATTTATCATCACAAGTAAGCATTCTACTGCAGATTAGCAATACTGTCCGAGCGAAGGCGAACACTCTTCCGCTAGCGGAATGGGGCAAGGCGGGAATCGCCTAAATGCTAAACACACCACTTTTACAGACCGGCAAATCGTTACTCCGTGCCAAAATTAAAACATACTTGTGTTTAGCAAACATCGCATGTCCATTCGTTCATGTTAGCATTGACTAATTGCAAGATCACGATACGGAGCAATTGGAAAGGTAGGCTCGGCTAAACCTTAAGACAATGGCATGTTGAGAATTGCAGCAAAACCGAAATTGATTGGGCCAAACACGTATTACAATTTTGAAATTATAAAAAGTACAAATGCACGTAGCAGCAATGATGTGTGAGCCCGATGCATGGTCAACGAAACGCATGAATGCAACACCGCATACAATAGGCATAAGGTTTAATGACTTAAAAGAATAAATAGGATGCCCCTAATTCTAACCAATCATAAGCAAGAGTAAATAAAAGGGAAAGAAAGAAAAAGTGGGGGTTGGAAGGCCATAATACATCATCCATCGCAACTGCAACAACATTATTAAGCAGAAATAATGGCCACACTTGCTATCGGAGGGACAATAATATTACAAATTAATGTACTAAACGCCAGACTAATAAATAATTACAAATTACTTAATATTCTCATTAACAAATTAACTAATCTAGGAAAAACATGACGTACACAGTCGCCGTCGGGAATGCGCCCAATGGCATGAGCGCCTTGCTCTGGTTTTCTCTTTCCTCTGCTTAATCCTCTGAAGGATGCCTACCGACAAAACCTCGAGGGACTGCTTCCTTGGACAACTGAGGAGTTCGCCAACCGGCTCGAGTAGAATTGCCAACCGGCAGTTAGTGGTGTAGTCACCAGCACAAAGATGATCCATCGGTTGCTTTGTTTACTGTCGGTCGGCAATATAATACTGCCGTCGGAGCAAGGGAAAATTTCTGCAGAACCCTGCCATATTGACAGCAACAGAGATCAAAGCA
Organism: Camellia sinensis; assembly: GCF_004153795.1. Taxonomy (NCBI): domain Eukaryota; kingdom Viridiplantae; phylum Streptophyta; class Magnoliopsida; order Ericales; family Theaceae; genus Camellia; species Camellia sinensis. Next base: position 8,628 of record NW_021034031.1, read on the forward strand.
AAAGCATGGCAGCACATTCAAGGCGTAATATTGCATCCATTTCATAGTCCCTTTACTCATGGTAATTGACTCAAAGGGGCATGTGCCTCGCTTCTCGGACCAACTCCACACGCATTTATGCATGGATGGCCCAAGGAACAAGCTATGGGCGAACTTCAGTCAAATGAAATGAAAACCAATTCAAAAAAACTAAGCCCAACCTCTATCAATGGTCAAGAGGCAAAGGCATGCATGCCAAATGCAATGCACCTAGGTATCGCAAAACAGAAAATAATCAAGATGCTATGCAACTAATTGACATACAGAAACAGGCTAAACAAAATAACATGCACGCGAACGCTTTGAAACTAGGCATAACACAAATTGCTAAACAATTGAGGTGGATCCTTACAAAGCCATGGTGCAGTGGACTAAGCCCACAAAGCAAGTAAGGCAGTAACACCCACATCAGATAGCCATAAAAGGAGAAAATGAAGTGCCTGTAATAAACAAATTAATCTCCGAAATGCCGTGCACTTACGGGCACGCAAAATCTCGAAATTCGAGGCAAATGGCATTACTGCAATGCATATGGCTAAAGGCATATCGAATGCACAATGGACTTATACTAACATGGAGAGACTCAGCCACACACTCAAATATAAGCAGGACCAGATATGGATGAAATGAAGTGCCCTCCGAAAATCGCAGTTATGCACACGGGCACGGACAAACCGATAGCAATTGGCACATGCAAAATGCCACATGGGCATGGAAATATGAATATGCAACAACATATAGCCAATGGGATTGTCCAGCACTGTAAATGTGGGGGCGAAGACAGCCCCCGAAATGCAAGGCGAAAACAACACCCAATGCATGGAATAGTCCGAAAACATGGACTTTTGGTCCACCCCGAAATGGCTTACAGCTATACAAAGCACTTGCCACTATGGACATGGAGCAATGAAGACCGAAGCCAAGAAAGCCTCTGAGACAAGCATTTTTCTAAAAAAGTAGCAAGTATGCCAAAAAAACAACCAAAGCAAAGAATAGGAAAGCATTACAATGGCATGGCACAATTGGAGGGACACAAAAAGAGATTATAGAGGAAAAGTCATAGTCAATAGGACGGTCCCAAACAGTTGTTATGAGCCCTTTCTTCTTCCAATGTTGAGAGCGGCTTCACAATAAGCCTAATTTCAGTTTTTACTTAAGGCCTACTATATAACGATCCCACAAAATCCCCCCCTTTTAATCTCCAGAACACCACGCCAAAAATTCTATGCAAGATTATGTGTCCAACTTCAAGGAGGAATATTGGAACAAGTGGCGCACAGTACTGCTCCCTTCAAACACAAGAGGTCCCTCAATCATATGATGAAGGACCCTCAAAATATGATGAGTTACAAGTTTGGGTCGGAAGTCCAGAGATGCAAGCCAACTATGGCTTTTGTATGATGCAGGAGAATTGGCTAGAAAAAGGGAAGAAGAGGAACTCACCCCTTTGTAGAAGCCAACTGACCAGACCTTCTTGGACCAAGTTTAGGTCGCTCCTTAAGCTCTGGAGAACAGCCCTCAAAGCTGCCTGGAATATGGGCGTTGGATGCGCCCCTTGTCTATGCAGTTTGATGAAAATGGGCACACAGAACAAGGGTGTTTGATCACTCTACAGACTAGAACTACTACTTGCGCCACCAAATGATAGAGAGAGACGGGAGATATAGAGAGAGAGGGTGAATATATTAGTGGTTTATATAATGTATTAAAGGTCTGCGTTTTTTTGCTGAAAGACCAAAACAGATGGAGGAGGCATGGCTTCCCTAATTAAGGCCATCCTAAGCTTGCTTAAGACACAGCCTTCAAGGGTCAAGGGGTTTAAAAAAGGGGAGGTCAAGGCTTATTGGAGAAGCTTGGATAAGCTGGTAGGCCCTTCTTGAGGAAGCCAGATAAGGGGTCAAGCTGTCCTCAAGAGCCTTGAAGCAACAGGGTTGCCAATAGAAGGGTCCAAAGGTGGTTCAAGGGTCAAAATAAGGTGGCAACAATAAATGCAGACGGGGGAAAGTGGTGTGCTGGTGCATGTATTCCACTGGGCACAGGGCTAGATGCACAGGCCTTGGAGGGTGCATAATGGTGCAGACCGGATACCAGGAAAATTTTTGGGTCGTACGGGCCAAATTAAAGTGCGGCTCGGCAATAATTTTTTTCTGGTCGGCGTATAAAGGGAAAAAATAGATTGCCCGATAAGAGATGAATTCTCCAAGGCAACAAATGGCCGGTGGGTATGGCAAATTGAAGCCACCGGAAGTTTTTAGTTTCCCCTCAATGGCGCAAACCTTGCTATCGAAAAAATTCTCCTCCTATGCAAGTTATGCCCTTTTTTCGGTGAACAGCCGAGTGCAGCTATAGCAGACCTGAATCAAATCGGGATGAATGCCCCACTTCAAAAAACCAATCATAATGCTCCTCCAACCCCCGGTACTTTGTGCTCTAGGAGAACTCTTGTTAGAGTGCAAAAGAGCGCTCCGAAGTAAGATTTCCGATGGTGGGTAGGCCTTAGCTCAAACCTCCAAGTGTACAGACAGATAGGCCGATTCAGCGAGGTGCTGCTCGAGACTCGCTTCTCTACCCAGATTTCATATTGCCTGTAAATTTCTCCCAACTAGTTTTTCCCTCTCCTTTCTCCCTCTTTTCTTCAACTCCCAAAACCCCTAAACAAAGTGTTTTGACCACAAAAATATTTGCCCTCTGCTTCTAGCCGAAGAAACTGATTATTTGCCCTGCACATCTCTCAACACCGTAGCAATACCATTCATAGTCGCCCT
>NW_021034039.1:0-14856 GCF_004153795.1 Camellia sinensis
TCGTATTTCGAAGGGTCTATAAGAATCTTGCTTGAATTTAGAAGGGCTTGCTTTTTTTAGTTTTAGAGCTGTAGGAAGAGGGTATCAGAAAGGAGTTGGAAAATCGAAGACTATTCGAAGATCTTGAAGAAACAAACTTCGAATTCTCTAGAATATGATTGAGAGCTTAGATTCTCATGGTCTCAACTCAAGAACACAAAAGAAGGAGATGATGGAGAATAAGAGATTTGGTGAAAGAGTCAAATGACTAAGAATAAGATAATGGCAAGGCTCCCCATGGAATTCTCCACTTTCACTCTCAGGTGATAATGGAGAAGGAATTAGATTCTTTCCCAAGAGTTAAAAAATCTCACAATCCATCTTGTAAGAGCATATGGGTGGAGTGCTATTTAATAGAACACCTCATGATGTAGGATGGAGCCATGTGCAGGCACGTAGGGGGATATCCTCTCTCACAATTGTCGATGGAGGTGACCTCTCCGAGGAGGTGCTTCTCTACGAGGGAGGTGATTCTCCGAGGATAGAGAAACCGAAGGGAGATAATCCTCGGCGAACTTCTTCTTACCACACTAACAATGATCCAATCATCCAAGGGCTCAGGGGTAGAATCGCAGAGGAACGACTGCACGCAAAATATTGCCTGGAGTCTACATGGACCCCCCGGGTCGTCACCACGGTCGACCCCGGGTATAGTCTAAGTTTAACCGAAGAGTGAAGTTTGTCTCCACGCACCGTCCTCACGGGAAATCGGGTCTTTGTTTCGACACTTCCATTAGCGCCAATGTTACTGGTGCGTAGAATTCCCGGAAGCTTCCCGAGCCTTGCAAGTGTTCTGGGACCATTTGCGACTTCTAGATTGCGTCGATCCGTTCGAGTAGCTAAGTATGTATCGGAGCTCTGGGTTGTGATCCGAACCCTCGAGTCCGAATCCTCGATCTCTAGCTTGCCTAATACCCTTTCGATCCGAGCCTGAGTAAGTCTCTCTAGTTCGGACGATCCACGAACCCTTTCGAAGGCTTAGAGCGATTCAATACGTTTGATGGCAATACAATCTGGGGCCGCCATCTTGGACTGGCGATAAATTCGGGCCCCTAATCTATGGTCTATTGGGCTAAATAATTGTAGATGGTCCAAATATTAGCCCATCTTTACATGTTGCCACTTGCGTGTATGAGAAAATTATTAGAAAATTTCTCAGACATGCAATCTGTCATTTCTTCGAACAGCTGTTATCGCATGCACGTTCCCAAAAAAAAGAAAAAAAAAACACGACAGATGCCTATGAGATAAGTTGAAATGCGCACTTCAATTACAGAAAAAATTTGACAACAAATTTTTATTTTTTTTTTCAAGTATTGAAAATCACAAACTTTTTTTTTTTACTCCAAGTAAAAAGAAATAAGAATTAAGAAAAATCATTTTTTGTTTTTTTTTTTTTGGGCCTTGGAAATAAGTTGTCTCTATATATATGCATAATAGTAGTTCGATATATGTGGCATTTTTCATATATCACACCTTTTTTTCTATTTTAACAAAGGTGTCACAACCCTAAGCCTCAAACTTTTCTTTTGTCAGAACCCAGACCGATCACCTTCTCTTCCTCTATTCCTTTTTTTTTTTTGGAAACCAGTGGCATACATTTCTCTCAAACCAGACACCCAAACTTCATAATTCTTTCAAAAGGAGCTCGTATCTGTATACACAGGGCACCGCGGCTCATCTTGCTTTTTGTGCAACTACGAGCGCGTGTCATCTGGCCGAAGATGAAGCCACGGTTTGCTAGCTATGTTTAGACGTTGTGCGCCAGGCTGCACAGACGCTGCTATAGACGGCACTGTGAGACGATGCTTGCTGACAGAGATATCTCGTCACGGTGAAGCCACCATGAAACCAGAAACATCCTTCTACTGTAACTTTACTGCCGTCCTCGGCTGTCCGGGAGCGCCACGACAGCCCGTCGATCTGCGCTTCGACATTCCCGTACACTTGTCTGCTGGTTGTAAACAGTTCCAGATTACAGCGATGACAGTGACTCAAACCCATGGCCAGCTCGGTATCAATGCAAGCTCCACTCATCGCGATGTCCATTTCAGCCGTGTTTTTCAGAAAGCTCCGAACACACAGAATGCTCGGTCCTACTTTCACATCTACTGATGTCACACCATGGTCTAAACGTGATTAATCAAACTGCGACCCGCGTCGCTCGATCCGCGGCGTCGGTTTTGCCTAGCTCCTTCTCATCTACTGCTTGTGCGCCATTTCTCGCCTACACCGTTTGTGATTGATACCCGGCTCCTCACTATGCTGGCCACTGAATCTGTGATTAAGCAACTGAGAAAAACCATTTTTGAACCCCTCATTGATGGGTTTTGGTCTTTGATTCAACAAAGTTCAATTCTATTGCTTTGGATTTATTGATCTTGGACTTCAAGATCTAGTTGATCTTTGCTCAAAGCTCTTTGCTTCTTCTTGTTGCCTTGACAAACTTGGGCAAATATATATAATATATATACTATTGATTAATCATATATATATATATATATATATATTTTTGTTATTAGAGCTCGCGATTCACCCACATTAGCCTGCTTGTGAGCAATCATCGCTGCTTCGGCTTCAGCTTGTCCGACGTCGACTACTGGCACGTTCGCCTCTCAACGCAACGTGTGGGGTCTTAGCCAACCTAGCTCCACATCGCTGTTCCGGCTTCGCTAATCCGACGTTGACCACACGTTCGCCCTCTCACGACGTGTGGGTCTTGCCAAGCTAGCCAGTCTATATTGATTACAGTCTGTAAAGCTTCTATTTAGCTTAAATTTCCAGTATCAGGCTTCGACTTCACCCTCTAACTGCCCAAATTGTAAGTTGACGTTCGACCCTCTTCCGAATATAATATATTTAAATATATATCATATATTTTGTGCAATGGTAAGAGCGGCTCAGACAATCCTGATGAAAATAAAATAAAAAATAAATAAATAAAAACTGAATCTGAATATGGACCAATTTTGTGGCAATCCAATGATATTTTTTTAGCTCAACCCCGTGATTGGCATATTGGACATCACTAGACTTGATAACTTTTGAGGTGCTTGGCTTGACAAATTGGTTGACCTTTATCGAGAAAGCGAATATAATTGTGACTAGTATTGAGCTCAATTTTTGACTGGGAGAGAAAACCCTAGACTTAGATATGGACTTATTGAAAGGACATTCTGTAATATTGCATAATGACCTATTGAAATCTTGCACTTGATACAGCAATGTATATGAGTGCGACGTATCTCGGCCGTGAAATTTACTATCTGGACCACTTCACTCTGTCCAAACATTTTGAAGCCGATAAACTTAGACTTTAATAGTGTAATCGATAGGGTCAGATCATGCGTTGAGAAATAGTACCTAGATTTGAGACTTCATCATCGAAGCGCGACCTATGACATTGCACCTCTCTATATTGATGAACTAGAAGACGAAAATCTATATGTGATTAGATGCACATTGGTTTAAAATTGTGAGCTTGAAGATACCAGAATATGAATTGTTGATGACGTCCGAAAGTGATAGTTTGTTTGAGAACCCATCATGTTGCATGTAACAATATTCTGAATTTTATACGGTTCAACTCTTAATATTCTTATACCGCGGTTTATTCAGCATATTCTCTCAACAAACACAACAAACCCGTAGCTCCGGGTCATAGAACCGGCTCTCATGAAGAGAGGGATGTACGCTCCGACACTCTGAGTGGAGGAAATCCCTTAATTTGGTCAGAAGGACCCCCTTCTGCGGCGGCTACCTCCACTCACTGTTCTCTAATTTCTCGAAGGGGGCTCCATTATGTCTCACTGAGAACTGACTCGGACACGAGGCTCCTCAGTTTCTCCTTCTCGTGCTACGCTTTCGGATTGAGCGGGGGGGCGGTAGAATTTACCAATATACCTTGTTAATCTCTCAAGTGTGTTCAAGGCCTTCTCCAACCATCCTTTTGGTTGCTCAGAGTGGGTCGATGAATGTTCTCTCGAACAAGAGCTTCTGTCAGTGGCTTCAGAGGCCCGCCTATTGAGTCCATGAAATAACTTCGATCCCTAGTCCATCCGTCGCAACAAGATGCTAGCTGGAAGCCATGGAATCGTTCGGTGGCACCGAGTCACACACTTATACTTGGCCAGTCACTCCTTTGAGGACCTCGGAGAGCCAACACCTATGTGGCATCGTCTGCAGATCCCTGTTGGCTTTGAGCGTATTCATGGCTAAGTGATCCGTATCCCTGAGCCGTACTGACCCCTGAGCACTAACCGACATCCTCATTAACACCCACGGTGTGGCAATGAGGAAGGCGTGATAAGTGCCCCGGAAGTAATTAAGAATGGTCATTTCGATCCCTCCTAAGCTAACTGCTTCAATAACTTCTTGTTGGTCGGCCTGGTAAGGAGTCTCCGCTTTTTGATGGTCGTAAGCATTCAGGTCACGAAGGAGAGAACAAGTCCGAGTAACGGGACGACCGGTGTTCGGCCTCCTGATAGTCTCATGGATCCGCCACTCTTTTTGTCAAATAAGAGATGTGCAACCTCTCTCTTCCAGCCCTTGGCCAGAGATGCTGAGACCCTAACTCTCGGCCCGGGGGAGTCAGCAGGAGGTCAGACCTCCGATGTATGACCTCCAGCTTCATTATTCTTGGGTTTCTACGCTTTGCTACTGTTCATTCTATATTAGGTTATTTTATTATTCATTTCTTTCAAGAGTCACGCCTTCCAGGTATTCCCTCAATCCTTCGTCTTCCATTTCCCTTCTTTAAGCAGTCAAAGTTGCAAGCATATTCTCTTTTTCAGTTTCAGGAGCCTAGCGGATACCCGGTCAGATTGTTGTTTTGGGGGGTTCTCCCTCTACCTAGTTTCCCTAGACCAATACCACTATCCCTCTTCTCTTGGGCTAATCACATTCGCTTCTATTATGGACGCTGGACTGATCTACTACATCAAGTGGATTGGGTCACTCGGGGGTCCGAGGGCTATGAAAGCCCCTGTCATCCTTATTCACAGCAGCTGCTTCCTGCTGTTGTTTCTTCTTCGGAGATTCCGAAAAAATTGCACCCTTGGCTGTCCTTATGAGTCGCAAGTACTCGAGCGGAGTTTTGCGGGCGATAGGGCAGTTGGGAGTAAAGACAATGGCATCCCGTGCACTCAGACCGTATAACTGACATCATGGTGAGCGGCTCTACTGATCTTTCTCGACCTGGACATTTGGGGGGCCGGAGAAGAGGCCCGAAAGGTCAGGTTCTTGCCACTTGGAGCGTTGATTCCGTGTAATACGTTTGGTCCACTGGTATACATTTCCACTTATCTTAGGTCTGGAACGGGAGTGTGATAAAGTATCTGTGAATACTTTTATTCTTCTTTTTATTACTTTAGTATATTTTTTAAATTACTCCCCTCACACGAACATCCTAAAAAATGATCATCAAAAAGAACCTTACCACAAATACAGCATAAGAACCCACGCATAATTCCAACAAGGCCACTGGGCTTATTCGGAAACTACCATAAATGACTATACAAGTAGCATATAAGACTAAACACAGAAACGCAGAGCGGTCTAACAGGGTGACACAAACATCAACTAGACAAATTCTCAAGAATGAGTTGGCACAAAAATTGCGGGGCTGTTCAAAGGATATCACTGACTAAAACCACTCAATAACCCCAATTATCCAGATAATACTATGCGAACCAATAGGACGATCAGATTCCTCAAACTTTCACACGACCCTTCCGATGAAACGTCACAGTGGAAAATAACGTCATCACCGCGAGCGACAGACATCCGCCTCCCGGCTAAGCGTAAAACTTGCTTCAGGCAGGTATTGGCAGATAGATAATTAATAATGGAGTGTGATTCCGATCCTCCTTCGTGCTTTGATAGGCATAAACGAAACAAATTAAAAAGAATTTTCTTCAGTCTCAACTATCATGATATTCTATCCTTTATCATGCTTTGTCGATTTTCTAAATTTTCTGAACAATCGACTACCAGATTTATATGAGTTTACTGGTATATGCAGTCGAACCGGTTGTCGTCTTGGGCTGGTGACGACTGTTGTCAATGGTCCGGAGTTGTCTGCGACAACTTCACTGGCCATGTCCTTGAGATCCACCTTCCTAATAATTATAGTGATGCTGATTGTCATTATAATGGAAAACATTTTGAATATGACGATTGCTGGAGTTATTACCAGTTAGGAGGTAAAATAAATCCTTCTTTGCTCGATTTGAAGCACCTCCGTTATCTGGACTTGAGCCATATTTATTTTGGAGGGATTCGTCTTCCTAGCTTCATTGGCTCTATTGGAAATTTGAGGTACCTCAACCTGTCTACTGCCGGATTCAGTGGAGCCATTCCTCATCAACTAGGAAATCTCACCATGATACGTTTTCTGGACTTGAGCGGGAATTATTTTGGAGGGATTCGCATGTCTGATGCCGGATTCAACGGAGCCATTCCTCATCAACTAGGAAATCTCACCATGTTACGTTATCTGGACTTGAGCTGGAATTATTTTAGAGGGATTCACATTCCTAGCTTCATTGGTTCTATTGGAAATTTGAGGTATCTTGACCTGAATTATGCCGGATTCAGCGGAGCCATTCCTCATCAACTAGGGAATCTCACCATGGTACGTTATCTGGACTTGAGCGGGAATTCTTTTGAAAAAAAACTACGAGGTGATAATTTACACTGGGTTTCAAGTCTTCTTTCATTACAACACCTTGATATGTCATGGGTAAACCTTAGCGAAGCAGTGGATTGGGTAGAGGTGATAAGCACGCTTCCTTCTTTGGTAGAATTGCGCTTAACTGTATGTGATCTCAAATATTCTTCTCCTTCAACTACCATTAACTTTACATCACTACATATCCTTGACCTTTCAGATAACTATTTTGGACCTTCTACACCTGAGTGGATTTTTAGTTTGAATCATCTAGTTTCCCTAGATATCAGTTCATGTTTTCATGGCCCAATTCCCAATGGTATTCAAAACATGACTTCTCTCAAAGAGTTTTATGCTTCGGCAAATAATCTGAATTCATCATTGCCCAAGTGGTTGTTCAACCTCAGAGACCTCGTTTCTCTAGGCTTAGGCTTCAATGAGTTGCAGGGACAAATTCCAATTGGCCTTCTAAACATGAGTAGTCTTAGAGATCTAGATTTGTCCTACAATTTTTTCACTTCCTTGCCAAATGGGTTGTTGTCTAGTCTTCGAGTCAGTCATTCTCAGTTTCAATAACTTGCAAGGAGTAATCTCAGGAGCCATAGGAAACTTAACTTCCCTCATTCGCCTTGACATGTCACACAATCAACTTGAGGGGAAAATAGCAACATCATTGGGAAAACTATGCAAGTTGAAGAGAATTGATTTATCATATAACAAATTTGGTGGAGAGGTAGCTGAAGATTTCAAAATTTTCTCCCAATGCATGTTAGATGGATTGGAATCATTGTCATTAGAGAACAATTATCATGGTGGTCAATTTCCAAATGAGCTTGACCAGTTCAAAAATCTGTCCTTCCTTTCTCTTCAAAACAACTTCATTTTTGGTCCCATTCCGAAGTCGATTAAGAGATTATCATCCTTGACATGGTTAGATGTTTCCTATAATCATTTGAATGGACTTCTTCCTGAAAGTCTCGGGCAACTTGCAAAGTTAGAAACTTTAGATCTTTCATATAATCATTTGAATGGAACTCTTCCTGAAAGTCTTGGGAAACTTGTGAGGTTAAACTAATTAGATGTATCTCATAATTTGATGAAGGGTGTTGTCTCTGAGCTTCACTTTGCCAATCTCACAAGATTAAGTTACTTAGATGGAAGTGGGAACAATTTAACTTTGAAAGTGCATGATGCTTGGATCCCGACTTTTCAAGTTAGAGCTTTGACGTTGGCCTCTTGGCAATTAGGGCCGCAATTTCCAGCTTGGCTTTAATACCAACACTACAAAAAAATTCGTTTTTTGCGACGGGGGACGGCCGTCGCAAATGCCGCGTAGGCCGTCGCTAATACTTTTTGCGACGGTAATGTGGTTTTTTGCGACGGTAGTGGGGGGTCGCGACAAGGGGGGTTGCAAAAGAGCTTTCGCGACGGTAAGTACCGTCGCTATTAGTTTCTGCGACGGTAGGTGTGTTTTTTGCGACGGCACTTTTCCTGTCGCCAATAATGGAAAAAAAAATCTATTTTAGCGACGGCACGTAGTTCCCGTCGCTAAAACTCTGGCAGCTTATAAGTATTGGCGACAGCAACGGTTACCGTCGCTAAAGGTATCTTCTAAATTCCAAATGGACAGCTTTTGCGACTGTTTTGGTACCGTCGCAAAAGCCTATTATTGTTTTTTGCGACGGGTTCTTCTCCCGTCTCAAAAAAAAAAAAAATAAAAAAAACCCTGCTGATAAATTATTAAAAAAATTAAAATAACCTGTATTAGATAAAAAATAAGTATAAAAAATTGAAAAATTACAGAATAATATAAATACGTACATAAACAAAAATTGACAAATAATGAAAATTAATAATATTGTTCCATTCATAGCAATACATAAATAAAAATTCATAACAATAAAAATTATGCCAGTACATAACGTCGCATAATACATACAAAATGTTGCTCACAAATTTAAATAACATAAATCAAAATCAAAACCAAAAGTTTTCGTCTTCATTCGTTCGTGGGTTACAAAAACAAAAATTTGTCATAATCTTGATATGCCCGCATTCCAGAAGAAGCCAACTGCTACTCAGGAAATATCTGATATTATAGTTTATGACAAACCATTGTCTATTTGTTTCTAATGTCAATTAAATGTTATATTGCTTGCCAGAATTATTTATGGGAATGGAAGAGGAAAGCCTGATTCATCCCGCCGCGCCATGCATTGTCTGATGTGCTACATAACGAGTGACATCAGTAGCACCACCAATTGAGAGGAGCCATCACACGTTCGGCCAGACATCGGAGGGGCCATTAGTCCACCACCAATCTGAGGGGCCAATATACCACCCGTTCGACCACCATCAGGGCCACCCACAGCAGCTACCATGTACTAGCGCTCCAGGCGCCTACCATCGTGTCAGTCCACAGCACAGCTGATTTCAATCATCAAGCTTATGAGCCCATTCCCGCGAGGTATGGTTAAAGTTTTCTGTTGATTCTGCATGAAAAATATTTACAACACATACATTTATTTGATGCTCTGGATTTATATAATACACTATGTTTTAGTTTTCATTGTATGTTGCAGACCCTTCGACTTCGTCACACGGCCCAAACATTCAGGTTATTTGAATGGATGTATTGTATGTTCACTTGATTAAATTTTGCATTGTGGTTTAGTTACCATGCATGTTGTTTATTATTATTGTTAGTATCGCGAGACAGTTCATGCTAGTTCGTTCATCAACCGTCTGGACTGAGGGGGCGTGGAGAGATGTTGCCAAGGGGCATTAAAGAGTGAGTACTGGTGAAAAAGCGTGCACATTACGAATTGATGAAATTACGGCGCCCAACATAGGGATAACGTGGCCAAGTTAAGGCTAACTCAACTTGGCATTATTTGTCCGGAATGTTAAGCATTGTTCCTCTTACTTTTAGTTGACTGGAGCGAGTGTGTGGCCTAATGATAGTCGTTGAGCATCTGGGGAAGGATGCGAAAGGTAAATATAGTTTGATTTTTGCCACAAATGGTCGAAATTTTCAAGATTGTGTGGATCTTTACTAGGGCCTGTAAACTTGTGTGTTTATAGGACTGAATTTGAAATATATGATCCAGAGTGGGAGTACAAGCCCAGATCTGCATGAAAGAACTGCAAACCAACATTGGAAGGATCACAAGACGAAGCTTAAAAGCTAAAGTATTTTCAAGGCCTAGAAAGCACTTGATCCTACATTCTGAAAGGAATAAATGTTCCTGATGGAACGTTGTGCCAAGCCATTGGGAACAGACTGTGGATATTTGCGTACTTCCGGATGACTGAGTGGTTATACATATTACGTATATATTTATGATATGTAACATAGCAAATCCTAGTTTATCATACTTACATTTGTTGAAACTTTTGTTATAGAAAATTAGCGAAGGGGGGCGAGGATAGAGAGGATACGCGGGGGGTTGGTGATGAGCTAAGAATCGGGATCAAGCTCACCGGCATAGCTCATACCACGAGGGCGTACTTACTTTCTCTTCAGATAACGGAGAGGTTTTACATTTTATTGTTTTATTTGTTTGTATATAATATAAACAGACATGTATATTTGCAAAACTTATATATGGATTCTAATTTTCTATTTCTAAAAAAATTTAGGTGGGATGGACCAGAATGGGGAAGTGTGTGGGTCTACTGATAGATTGAATGTTTGGGTTATGAACCACGTGAGAGTAGAGGACCCAAGGTTAGTCCCAGACCTTGGTAGTTTCCAAGAACAGACCTTTGATGTGTGTTTTAAAATCAGTATATTGATGTGTCAGAAACCATCTTAATTTTGGCGATAGAAACTTGTGTGTGTGTGCCTTATTCAATTACAGGATGAGTGTTTTAATCGTTCGAAACTTCTCTATGCTTACTGAGGGGATGGTCGACTTTGTAGCAGGGGACGCAGAGACATCACATGTTCCATAGAGTTGGATATGTCATTGGACAGACATGGATATGTCGACAATACGGGAGAGATACTCGGTGTTGAACGCCTCGGAGAGTAGGTGTATTAAAGGATTGGTCTGCGGCTCATCCACAAGTTCCAACACCTCGTCCAAGGTTTGCATAATCAGATCGAGCAGATCAGCTGTGGTGTATCATGAGAATGTGGGCGGAGCTGGGGGCGCAGTCATAATCGGTTATCCTTGTTTTAGCGAAGCAGATAAAGCTGAGTGATGGCTGTTTTGACAGGGGTAGGAGCGGGGTGAGGATCCTCAACTTAGAGGTTCTTAAAACATTGCAGCATGTTTGATGAGTGATCCTCCATATGGTTTATCACATTTTATGGGTGCGATTGGCCCAACAGTTATCGACAGATACTAGGTTTTCCATTAGTTCAGTAGGCCACCACATTTTACAGCAATTCTTTTCGAGATAGAAATACAATATATTCACTCCCCAGTAGAATCAGGATAATGTATTGCTATTTACTAATATTGCGTATTTGAGTCTAAATTCGAAGGTATTTTTGTACGCCCAATAACAAATTTGTGCACGTTATGATCACTGTGTATTCGATCCTGCGAGACGAGAAGTTGAATGAGCGAGTCGTATCGGCTGGTGTCGGTTGAGTTGAGTGGGATTTCATCTCGCATACGTATCTTACGAACAGTTTGAGAGGAATCCATCACTATAACGGTTGGTCTAGACGATGGCCACGAAGTGTTCCCCATAGGACTTGGAGACGCACAACGTCTTGTCCCGGTTTGAGAAAGTCGGTAAAATTGGTATTTGGCAACTAAGCTTAAATGAATTTGCCTACTTAATTCAGGCGTTAACGCCCCAAAATCATCCAAAACGGCGTCGGTTTGACATTAAAACTTGGCACTACACGGACCGCTCTAGGCACGAGAGACTTGTAGGGAAAAGACGGGCTCGAATCGGTTCCCGTGTGGGAAGTTAGAGTCAGGATTTCACTTTAGCGGCAAACTACTTCCTTTAAGAAACTTATTTTCGAGAGTTAACGCGCCGCAAAATCAACCAAACAGGCGTCGGTTATAGCCCGAAACTTCGCACACACCGGACCGACCTAGGTCGACGAGAGTATCTTGTGGAGAGAAGACGGAAAGCTCGAAATCTGGGCTTCTCCGCGTAGTTATGAAGAGTTAGAGTTCTAGGATTTCACTTTAGGCCAAACTACATTCTTTAAGATAACTTTCTCTATTTCTGAGTCAGTTAACGCATATCACAACGGCGTCGTACGCATGAACATGCACCCCAAACTTCCACGACCGCCTTAGGCACGAGAGACTTTGGGGAGAAGACGAGGCGCCGAATCGGGTTCCCGTTTGGGATTAGAGTCGGATTTTCATTTACGGAAACTACTTCTTAAGAAACTTAATTCGAGGACGTTAACGCCCAAAATCACCAAACGGCGTCGGTTTAGCCAACGAAACTGGCACCAACACGACGCGCCTAGGCACGAGAGGACTTGTGGGAGAAGACGGGGCTCTAATCGAGGTTCCCGGGTTGGAGTTTAGAGTCGGATTTTCACTTTAGGCAAACTACTTCTTTAAGAAACTTTCTTTTTTCGAGCGCGTTTAACGCCCCGAAACATGCCACACCACGGGAACCGGCCTAGGCACGAGAGACTTGTGGGAGAAGACGGGCGGCTCGAATCGGGTTCCCGGTTTGAGGAGTTAGAAGTCGAGACTTTCACTTTTAGGCAAAACTACTTCTATTAAGAAACTTTAATCCTCGAGGCGTTAACGCCCCAAAATCACCTAAACTGGCGTTCGGTTTTAGCACGAAAACTTGGCACACATGACCGCTACTAGGCCACGAGAGACTTGTGGAGAAGACGAGGCTCGAACGGGTTCGCCGTTTGGGAGTTAGAGCGGAATTTCACTTTTAGTAAATTACTGTCCTAAAGAAACTTTCTTTTCGAGGCGTTAAACGCCCAGAAAAATCACCAAACGGCGTCGGTTTTAGCACGAAAACTTGGCACACAGACCGCCTAGGCACCGAAGAACTTGTGGGAGAAGACGGGGCTCGAATAAGGGTCCCGCCTTTGGGAGGTAGGAGTCGGATTTCACTTTAGAGCAAAAAACTACTTCTCTTAAGAAAACTATTCGAGGCAGTTAAACGCTCCAAAAATCACCAAAACGCTTCGGTTTAGCACGAACTTGGCACACAACCCGGGACCGCCTAGCGCACGAAGAGTGATTTGTGGGAGAAGAGGAGGGGCTCGAATCGCGTTCCGATTTGGGAGTTGTGTCCGGATTTCCACTTTTAGGCATAACTATTCTCTTTAAAATACTTCTTTTTTGAGGCGTTACGCGGCCCCAAAATCTCACCAAACGGCGTCGGTTTAGGACAAACGTTGGCACACACGGACGCCTAGGCACGAGAGACTTGTGGAGCAGACGGGGCTCGAATTCGGGTTCCTGTTGGGAGTTAGAGTCGGATTTCATTTAGGCAAACTAACTTCTTTAAAAACTTCTTTTTCGAGGCGTAACGCGCCCCAAAATCACCAAACGGGCTGATCGGTTTAGCACGAAACTGGCACACACGACCGCCTAGGCACGAGAGACTTGGGGAGAAGACGGGGCTCGAATCGGGTCCCGGTTTTGGAGTTAGAGTCGGATTTCACTTTAGGCCAAACTACTTTCCTTTAAGAGAAACCTTTTCGAGGCGTTAACGCCCCAATCACCAAACAGCATCGGTTTAGCACGAAACTTGGCACACAACACCGGCCTAGCACGAGAAGACTTGTGGGAGGAAGACGGGGGCGAATCGGGGATTTTCCGGTTGGGAGTTGGTGAGAGTTCGGACTTACACTTTTAGGCTAATAACTACTTTTTTAAGAACTTTCATATTTCAGAAGCGTTAATAACCCTCCATTTAATCAACAAAGCGGGTCAGGTTGTAGCACCCTACAAAATGGCCACACAGGACCGCGCTAGGCACAAAGAAGAACTTTTGGGGGAGAAGACGAGGCTCGGAAGACTAGAGGTTCACGCCTGTTTGGAGTATAGAGAAGTCGGATTTCATTTAGGCAAACTTAGTCGATCCATTAAGAAACTTGAATTCGAGGAGTTAACGCCCCAAAATCAGCCATTACGCGACTCGTTTTTAGCACCAGATAACTATGCCACACATGACCGCCTAAGGTCACGAAGAGACTTGTGGGAGAAGACGGGGCTGCGAATCGGGTTTCCCGGTTGGGAGGTGTGGGACGGATTTCACTTAGGCAAACTACTGTTCTTTAAAAAAATATCTTTAATTGTTACGCAAAGTTGATAGCTGTTAACGCCCCAAATCACTTTTCAATTAACACGGGCCTCGGATTGCCGCAAATTTGGCCACAGTGGTTAACCAACATAGGCAAAAGAGATTCTTGTTGCGGAGCGACTCAGAAATAGGTCCGGTTTGGATAGCGTCGCATATTTCACTTTAAGGTTCCAAACGTATTGTGCCGTACAAGACTTGAATATTCCGACTAGGAGTTACCGCCTCCAATAGTTCGCAAAAACGGTGTGTTTTGCACGGCAAAACTTCTGTAGCACATAATTGGAAAATATAGCACGCCTAGCATCGTATGAACTTTTGGAGCTAAGACGGCATCGTCAAGCACCGTTCGGGTCCCGCTTTTGATATGAGTCGGATTTCTTTGGTACCATATCAAGTTTCTTTAACTTAAAATTTGCTTTTGGAGAGTTAACGACCAAGAATCACCAATAAAGGCGTCGGTTTTAGCACGGAAACGTTGGCCCACACGGACCGCCTAGGCACGAGGAGACTTGGGGAGAAGGACGGGGCTCGGAATTCGGGTTACCTGTTTGGGAGTTAAGTCGATCATTTTAGGCAAAACACTTTCTTGAAAGAACTTTAATTCAAGGCTTAACGCTCTCCAAATCACCAAACGGCGTCGGTTTAAAGGACAGAAACTTGGCACACACGACCCCCTAGCGGCACTGAGAGGATTTGTTGGGAAGAAGACGAGGGTCGAATCGGGTTTCTGTTTGGAGTAGAGCCGGATTTCGGTTCCAGTCAAAATTATTTACTAAAGTATCTTTCTTAATGTATATAGTAGTTTCAATTTTTTTTATATTTTTCTATAATTAAATATTAACACATTTTATGGTTTAATTATTTTTACTCTTGTTTTTTTC